>ML268713.1:0-50320 GCA_005239495.1 Nicotiana undulata
TCCGGTTACTTTAAGTATCACTGAACGTTTCCTCACACTCATTTTTTTTGCATAACAACGATACTAATTTATCGTGCTCCATTGTAAGTGGCAATTTAACATGACATTGAGCAGGTAAACTGTAGCTCACAAAGTTATTCTCCATTACAACATCACCCCCCCAATATAATGAAGCTCTCATTCTACGCTCTTCAGACATAATGAAAAAATGCTGAACAATTTCACAATGAAATTAACACTGATTAAGAGTTTGAAATTTTTTGAATGAAATACACTGAAATTGTGACCTCTTTATATAGAAAATCGATAGCCCGAATTTTTTTTTTATATATATAGCGCCCATATACCTGGCGCTATGCAGTGTTGAATTATTGAAGGTTATATAGCGCAGCGTATATGGGCGCTATACCTGACATGTACTAGCTTTATGTATAACGCCCAAGTACAGGGCGCTATACATTAACACCGTTAATGTATATCGCCCTGTACTTGGGCGTTATACATAGTATGGTTCCTTTTTTTCCCACTTATTTTTGCTGTTTTTGTTTATTTTCCTAATATTTTGGTTCCCAACTCGTATTTTAGTACCTTTCTTTTCCTTATCTCATTTTTTTGCACCTCTGGCTTTTCTGTTTTTTTTTCTTCTTTACTTTTGTCCCCCCTCTCTCTTTGTGCCATTCTTCCCATTCATAACCAAAAACAAAAGAAGAATACCTAGACGAAACTTGGCTCACTCTTTCAGTTTGCTATTTTCTGCGGTCCATAATAAGTGATTTTTTGATATTTTTTTATGGTCTAAAATAAGTGATTTTTCAGATTTTAAAAATCAATTAATTATTTTTTTCCTATATTGACCTTGGAGTAAATAATGTTGGAGTATGTGTTAGGAGTGTTTATGTTAAGAGATAGTAAAGGTTAATATGGTCAATTTTAATGCTAATTAATGTTAAATGGTGAATTTCTTAATATATATGAAAACAACTAAAAAATTACTTATTTTGGACCAGAGGGAGTACCTCAATTTGGCCCTACACCTATTAGCTACATGTCTTTATTGACTTATGTGTCTACTAAATACTGCTCACTAACCTGGCAGAAAAATCTCAGCGTGCGTAAGAAAACGCTTCCGACATGTAAAGCTATCCCAATTAAGAATAACCGCGTATTTTTGTTTTCCACATGAGATTCACACCAAATTCTTCATCATTCTAGATTAACCCCAACCCAAATTAAACGCCTCATTCACAAAGTTAAAAAACCTAAACCATCTTCATCTATCTTCTAAATGTTCTCTATCATATAATAGCTTTTTCTTCTGATTACAGTTAATGGTTAGTGTTCTGTTCCCTTTCTCACGAAATAGCTTCATTTCGGTTTTAGAGGTTGATTAGGGTTCATAATAGTTAAAAGTCGAAGTGGATTAGGGTTGGTCGACGAAGCTACTGGTTCGTGGACTACTATTGTAAAATGAGTCACTGGTTCGTGGAATACCGTTTCTTGTGGGGAAGAAAACAATACACACAAGTTCTCTTTTAACCTTATTCATTGTCATATTCTGATTTAGGGTATTATTTTAATTTGGTCGCAAAATTAGGGTTGATTTTGTTTGTGTGTGCATGTGATACTATATTTTATCAGTGATGGCAGAATTTATATCCACTAATTTTTACCATGGGGGACATTTACCGTTGGTCTATTCCCAAAGTATATTGGAGAAAGAAATGTTGTAGCTTTTTCTATTAATAAAGATACATTTTCTGTCGTTAAGCTTTGTTCTTATACTAAAGACTTAGGATATGTCTTAGTGGGTGGTCTTTTTTATTTTAACTCAAAAAGTTCAAAATTTATGTGCTTGAACAATGACTCTCAACTATTAGAGCTTATTAGTAACTTAAAGCATGGGGACATTTTGGACATATTTGTACAACATAAATTAGATAACCCTGAGGTAGCTAGTGTGGGCTTAGTTGTTGGACCTGATGTAGCTGAAACTGGCTCAATAAATGTGTCTGGTCCGGTAGTTGGGTCAAAAGATACTACTAGTGAGCCCTTTTATATAGAAAGTGGTCCAAGGTGGGATTTCGGATACCTAGGAGATGTTGGAATAATGGAAGGGGCAAACATACATGGGGCAGAACTTGAGGAACTTCATGTTGATACCTTTGAAGATCTAAATATAGATTGGACTGATTCTGAGCTTGAAAGTGACTCATAATTGGAGGCTCTTCCTGAAGAGGATGACATTGATGTTAATAATGAATTGAGAGTTTTTAGAGATGAAAGAAGATCTAAAAAGGATGCCAAAATGCCCAGTTTAATGAGAAGAGAAAGGATGCCAAGAATTATGAGCAAAGAAGAAAGAAACTTGCAGATGCTGAAGAGGTTATTTTGGGGGAAGCTGGAATAAGAGAAGAAGAGATAACTTTCTTATTTCATCAAGTGTTCAAGTGGCTCTCATATCATATTTCATGCCTCTATTTATACTATTACATTGAATGTTACAAAATGATTGTCTTAAACATGACATTAACCTTCGAGAGAATGGGGAAGATTATGGGGAGAGAATATGGAGGTGTGAGAGTTACTATAATAATAGTGATAAGTAGTGGGATGTTATTTACGTCATGAGTGAAAGTAGTGAGAGTAATGGACATCCACAATCAGTGTTTTAAAAGGCGTTTTCGGGGTGAGCCTTGGGGCGAGGCGCACCAATAACGCTATAGGGCGAAAGTCTCAAGAGGCGTACGCCCGGGTGTTCGGGGCGTGCGAGGCATCCGCCCCGGCGTTTGAGGCGCATTTTTTAGATTTTTTCAAATTAAAACAAAATTTGTTGAATAAGTCCTTCATATAATACCCAAATTCTCAAAATTCAGCTTGATAATTACTCAAATGTTTAAAAAAGAAACTGAAATGTATTAAATTTTAAAAGGCAAGACCTTTTTAATTGATTGAAACCCTAATTCATGGTCTTTCCCAATTTTTTATCTTGTCCGCTAGTCTGCTAATATCTCTCCAAAGCAACGAATATTCAACTTTTTTAACAAATATAAAGAGAACTCAATTCTCCTTCATAACAACAAGTTTAAAGTTCAAATTGCAGGTTAGTCATCCTTTTTGTTTCTCCGTGTAAAAAACTTTATTCTTTTCAACTCAAGTTACTTGAGCTTTTAAATAGCGTATAATAGATTGTTTTGACTACTTTTTTGTAGGGATAAAAAGCACGGCGCGCGCGCGCGCGCACACACACACACATATATATATATAAATATTTTTTTCATTTTTTATGCAATTTTACCTGTTTATAAATATTTACTATAATTATACTATTTTATAAAAAATTAAAAACCTATGGGGCTTACGCCACGTTTCTCGAGACTTACGCCTCACTGATACATATGTAAAACGCCTCGACTTACCCCCACGACTTTTAAAACACTGTCCACAATTACTGTAGATTTTACAACAAGGAAAAGAAATAAAGGGATGAGGAAACGGATTATTCTCCTAATTAAAGAAGGAAAAAGAGAAGCCACGTGTACCAGCATTTTGTCACCGCCAGTCACGCTATAAAACCCTAGGGAAACCGACGACAGAGACTGACCCGATTGGAATTTGGATAATCCAGTTTCATCGTAGATCTTCCTGCATAGGGTTTTGTTCGTTCTCTTCCCCAATTCGCAAAAATCGTCCCCCAAATTCAGCTGAATCACATTAGGATTTAGAGAGATGCCGCAGAGACATTCGAAGAACAACAACGATCTCGCCTTCTTTACATATGATGAGAAGCGAAAGTTAGGGTACGGAACGCAGAAGGAGCGGCTGGGAAAAGACTCAATTAAGCCGTTCGATGCTTGTTGCCTTTGCTTAAAACCCTATATCGATCCTTTGTGTTGCCAGAAAGGACACGTCTTTTGCAAAGAGTGCATTCTAGAATGCCTTTTATCCCAGAAAAAGGATATCCAAAGGTGCCTATTTTGTTGATTTGAAAAATATATTTTTATTTGAATTGCCTTGTTTTTTTATGCTTAAGGTGCGTTTGTTATGAAATATGTTTTGGTTTACCGACTTAAATCCTGTGGCTAGCTTAGGTGTATCTCATTTACTTTGTAGTATTTCTCAATTTTGTGTCCAGCTTAGATGACCTGAGGCTTGGATCTCAGGTCATCCCCAAGAGAGATAGCTTCAAGTACCTCGGGTCGGTGATTAAGGGAGACGGGGATATTGACGAGGACGTCACCGGTCGTAGGGGCGGGCTGGACGAAGTGGAGGCTTGCATCTGGAGTTTTGTGTGACAAGAAAGTGCCACCGAAACTTAAAGGTAAGTTTTATAGAGCTGTGGTTAGACCGGCCATATTGTATGGGGCAAAGTGTTGGCCGGTTAAGAACTCCCACATCCAGAGGATGAAGGTAGCAGAGATGAGAATGCTTAGGTAGATGTGCGGCACACTATGATAGATATGATTAGGAATGAGGATATTTGGGAGAAAGTAGGCGTGGTGCCAGTGGATGATAAGATGCGGGAGGCGAGGCTCAGATGGTTCGGACACGTGCGGAGGAGGAGCCTTGATGCCCCGGTGAGGAGGTGCGAGCGGTTGGCGGTAGTGGGTTCGCAGAGAGGTAGAGGGCGGCCGAAGAAGAATTGGAGAGAGGTGATTAGGCAGGACATGACGAGACTGCAGATCTCCGAGGACATGACCCTTGATAGGAAGCTCTGGAGGTCAATCTATCTTATGGTTTTTATGCTATGCCACTATTTTCACGATTTCTGTTTGAGTTACTAATGATTTGTCTTTTTGTGTTTATTTTGTCTCCCTGAGCCAAGGGTATGTTGGAAACAACCTCTCTGCCCCTGGGTAGGGGTAAGGCCTGCGTACAGACTACCCTCCCCAGACCCCACTTTGTGGGATTTTACTGGGTAGTTGTTGTTGTTGTGTCCAAATTTGTGAAATTCTGCTTGTGAATGCTATTTCAGTTACAAGAAACTGACAATATGTGTTGTTTTTAATTGAGGAGTGATTTGTGGAGGTTGGCTTTAAGTTAAATTTTCTTAGTAGATTGGTAAGTGGAACTTTGAGATGGATTTATAATTCTGGGACACTAATAGTTTGAGGAGGATACTGCAGTATATCTCCAAAATTAGCAACCACGAGGGCCATAGCTAGTGCGTTCATCCATTTGACACCAGAACGGATAGTATCTCATTGGTTAAGAGGCTCCTCTTTTGATGTCCTTAATGTAATTCTAGTTAGGATTAGATGTAATTGTTTAATGTCTGAGGTTGTAGGATAGTGCTTATGGTGCAGTATATTTTGAAGACAATTGTTTGATATGTTCAGTGGTGGATGTGGATATTAACGCATGGGTTCAACTAAACCCAGCATTTTTTTACACTGAGCTTGGGTATCTGTGAAAAATCTTTAATTTCAATAAATATTACATTTCGAATCCATAATGTTAGTGTTACAATGGATTTGATGATAAGAACATAAAGGTTGAACCCATCATGTTTATTTGTGGATTCCTGAATCCCGCATCTGGATATGTTATCTATGTTGTGGTTGTGGAATTGACTTATTACATGCCATATAAATTAACGGAATTTTGGTTTAGTTGCAAATGTACCCATATCATTTGGACAGGGTGCTGATTCACAAAATATTGCTGTTTGGTTGTTGATATAAACTAGAGTCTCTTGCACTTGCAAATTGCAATAATTTGATGACATGGTTAGTTTTAAGAAGGGTACTATCATTTTTCAGCAGCTTCTTTGATGCTATTCTTTACTCTTACCATTATACTAATATGCAAGTACAACAATAGGCCTCAATCCCAAGCAAATTGAAGATGCTATATCATAATGTGAATCCTCACTGTCCATATCGCTCCATTTAAGCTCATTTCAGTCCAATAGTAATATTCAAGCGAAAGAAAAAGAGGATAACACTGACATTTTTCACGAGCCACCTTAATGTTTGCCTTCTATTATTTTGATAATAATATGCTAGTCAAAGTTATTTCTGGTCTCCAAGTCCAATTAAATAGTGTCCCTTAAATTGGTTGATGAAGGAGTACTAGATAAACTAGCTAATAAAGAGGTCTTCGTGCTGAATAGTGGAATACTTGTTTGGAATGCCTATCAAGAGAGCACAGCAGCCTGTTCGAAGGAAATAGTTACTTGATCTTGAGTTGCAATGCTTGTTGCTAGTTGCGTCTACTAACAAAACAGTTAGTCCACATTCCACCTAGAAGTGATAACATTGACAAATACATCTGCAGATCTTTCTTAAACCTGCACTTCTCTGATGGAAAAAAGGGCAGTGAGGAGTGAAAGGGGGTTTGGGGTGGGAACATACTTGTGTGTAATCTCAGAATCATCGTTTGGATAATTTCATTTGAGGAGCTGTTACTTTGTCTTGCAGAAAGTTGGCTGCTCATGCTGCTCAGCAGAAGCAAGAAAAAGAAGATGAAGAGGAGGGGTTGATGGTGCAGAAAGCCAGGGAGCTCGAGGCATTTGATCAACAGAATCATGGTCCAGTGCCCCAGTACAATGATAAGAACTACAACAGAGACAAGAATGGATTCCACGGGGCCAACAGCGTGAAGACCACTTCTTATGAGGAGGAAGCACTTAGAACGATGAAAGCATTTTGGCTGCCCTCTGCAACACCAGACGCACCTGCTAAAGTGGAAGCCCCATCCACAAGCACAGTTTGTCCTGAAGGGAACGAAAAACTTAAGATGAAAAACCTTTTCGCTATTCACTTTACTGAAGATACCAGTGCACAGAAGAAAACCAAGTCTCTTGACAAGAGTTTCATATGTCCCAGTTGCAAGGTCACGCTAACCAATACTTTGTCACTTGTAGCACTTAATACTTGTGGACATGTCTTCTGCAAGAAATGTGCAGAGAAATTTGTGGCTGTAGACAAGGTTTGCGTGGTCTGTGACAAACCATGTAAAGATAGAAATCTGGTGAACGTGGAAAAGGGAGGAACAGGGTTTGCTGGTCATGGAGATAATCTTGAAGCAAAAGACTTCAAACACTTGGGGAGTGGAAGCGGGTTGGGCCTAGTGAGACCTGCCATGAAGACATAACCTGCAGTGTGCCAGTTTGCTCATTAAAGTGGCTTTGTTATGTTGTAGTATAATTTGGTTTACTGTCTTCTACAAGGAAAACTTAGTATTTTCTTTTGTTCAACTACAGCTCTGCAAAAGCAACTTCTGTAACTTATAGCATTTCCATTGAAACTCGCTCCTCCAGCGGTAGCTGATGCTTTTCATTGTTCGTATAGTCACTTGTATTTTAGGCAAACTACCCCATCCATTCTTGGAGCTGGATGGAGCTATCAGTTTCAGATAACTGTATGTACGTTGAGGGGTGGTGAAGGGAGATGAAATTTGACTTGTTTTCTGTCAACCTATTCTCAACTCAACTCAAAACAAATTATCTAAACATTAATCTCATCCCCAAGAATAATTTCAAATTTCTTTTCATGTTTGTTTTGGGGGTTGATTTAGAACTCAAAAGCCTGACAGCAAAACCAAAAGTTAGACAATGAAAAACTGAATCTCGCCGTCCAAGAAACATAAACAAAAGTAGAAATTTTCGAGTCATGAATTAAGCTGTAATATTTAAACCTGTGAAATATTAGGTCAAGTGTTTATATTCCAGGAATGATCCAATCAAGCGAAGGAAAGTAGGTTGAATATGAAAGCGTCAATTTTGAGCCGCTCAAATTCTTTAAGTATACAAAATGGCATTATGAAAGATCGGAAAGCGAAAGATTGAGGAAAAACACATTCTCCTAGTCGGCCACAACTTCACTAGAATAGTATGGTCAATTGGTCCATGTGTAGGTGACCTTTCGGAAATAATGTCCAAATTTGTTGCTACTTACAAAAAGGCTTATATACCATTCATGTGCAGCAATTGAGGTGTTTCATCTGAACCTTATCCAAATAGACAACTCTTTTATCATTGTCCACTAGGCCACTTTAGTTCCCCACCACAGCTTTTGCTTAGTTTTTTAAATACAAAAATATGGGTAAACCAACTTGGACTTGATCAAGAATCCTTCCCCATCTTTGAAAGGGTAAAAAGGAGTAAACGCTCTTTCATTTCTAGAAGTTCTTTATTATTTCCTATATTTATTGAATGGTGATTGAACCATCTACACAACTTGAACTAGGGTGCTAAAAAATAAGACAAAAACTCAAACCGTTCCTGCTTCCTTTTTCTTCTTTGAATTTATGACCGAGGAATCCTTTTTGTTATATGCTTTGTACACGCCCAATTTCTTTTAAATTATTGTTATTATTAGCTAGTTGTATTATCATATTAAAATAAAATGTACTACACTCTTAATGGTTGCATGAGTTGAATCATATAAGACCTTTTAATTTAACTAATTAAACGAAGGTTTCTTGCTCTTTAAGTGCCCTACAAGAAGTTCTTTTTCTAAAACTCAAGATTGGTCTAATCAAATAATAGTGGCTTCAATGATTCGAACGTGTACGTGAGTTTTAAATTGTGACATTTTAACCGTAAAACTCTTACCTAAAACACTGCTTTCAGTTTGTGTAGTTGTGTTTGCATAAGAGAACACGTTCGATTTTGACAAAGTGAAGGGTCATCAAACAAGAATCTCCTATTTCCTTCTTCCGTGTTTACAGTAATGCTACCTTTGAACGAAATTCCGTTTGTATCAAAACCAAAAATAGAAGAAAAAAAACGATAAGTTGGAGTCATGCTTTTGTAAGCAGGCACCTGAAAAGAGGCAATAGGAATTGTGGCGAGTTATATTACGTGAAAGGATCATTTACTTGGCGAAACTGTTATGTTTTGTTTGCTTTCTGGTCTGTTTCAGCTTTACAGCCTTGTTTTTAGGAGAAAAACGATTACTTACTTGAAATTCAATTCTCTATTAAGTTTGTAGTCTTAGAAGTAATAAATTCCAGAGTAAATTTGGCGGTCATTCAACTTTGTTTTTATATGCAAAACTCTATTACGTAAAAGTCATTTAATTTTGTGTTTATTACCCAAAAAATAATTTTCTTTTATTACACAAAAGTTATTTTACTTTGCTCTATTTATCATAGAAGTCACCTATACCAGATTTTATAATACTTTTACTGGAAAAATCTATTATGTCCTTGACATTATAAATCCTCTCGTTTATGTAATACCTTCTATATTATATACTATTAATATATTTTAACCTATAATTAAAATAACTTTAAATTACTTTAATTATTATTTATATAGTATATCCATAGATTTAATTTTTTCATGGCCCTCAATTTGTTTAATATATCATGAACATATTTTAAATACAAATTTTAAAAAAAATTCAAAGATATTTATGTTTAATATTAAGTTTTTTAAAGTTTTATCTGTTAATGTTATTTATTTAAAATTATTATTCTGATGTGTCTTTTTGCTAAGTGTGGATATTTTATTTATTAAATTAGTGGGTATGGTTTGCCTGATAAATCAATGATCTTTGATATTTTAATTTTCATTAAATATATTTGAATAAGCATGAATAAGAACGTGGACTTGAAATTTGTTCCCGGTAATGTTGCTGACAAATTTCATAATGCTACTTATATATCTTGTAAAATAAATATTAAAAAAATTAAATGTACTACATATTATAAAAATAATAAATAAATAATATTAAGTTATTTTAATTATAAGTAAAATATCTAGGTAAAAATATATTATATAATATTGAAGGTAATACATAAATGAGAGGATTTGTAAAATTTGATCAAAGTGATTGATAACTAGATCATATTAAAATAATTTTTGTCCAAAAAAAAAGAAAAATAATTTTTAGATAATGAACACGATTGAATGACCACTAATAAAATTTACTCTAAATTCGTCCCCGTTCACTGGCTTCTACTCTGAATTAGTCATTACTCATTAGGAAGAAGGCAGAGTTAGTTGACTAACATTTTCTTTGAATCATGTAAACTTCCATGAGCAAAATCTTAAATTTCTATTATTTTTCTGCCCCGTCCAAACAAATCAAATAGATAAAAGTTATTCTATCATTGGCCACAATTAGCACAATTATTTAATACAAATTACTTTATTATTGGTCATATTTATCATCCCATTTTTATAAGTAGACAAAATTATATTCTAACTTTATCTCAAAAAGGATCCAGTAACAAATTATATTTTATATCGTTGTCCTAAGGAATCAAAGAGCGTTTAATTCATGATCAATAATGATTGTGACCCCAATAATAATAATAATAATATAATTAGCACAACACCCACCAAATACAACATATACATACAGCTATTAGAACATAGGCTGGCTTGTGACAGTTCACACTGGCTATCATTAAGTCAACCCCTTTCAATTTACAGTACTTTGCTTCAAGTGGTCCAAAAGTCACAATGAATGAATCACAATATTATGCAATCAAAGGGTGGTGGGATAATTGGAAATTTTCACCTTTGATTATGGGGTTTAAGGTCAGGAAAATCAAGAACTTCATGTAGAAATATTTAGATAACGATTCGCACGATAGTTGTGTCTTGAATCCGTCAGTGATACATAGCCTATATTCTAGAGAAACGGCTGAACAACTACGAGCTGCTATCACGGAGAACATCGGGAGAAACAAGGCGAGATTTAAAGGCTATTAATAGACTTACATGATGAATTTCAATTAGTTGAGCTAATGAATTATAAATGCTAAAAACCTTAAAATCATAAGAAAATAATTAAAATTAAGATAAAAAGGACCAAATTTTTTAACTTAGCCGGCGCAAGCTCATATATTTTTAACTTTTATTTTATATGTAGAGTTTGAATAAAAAATAGTGAATGTAGGCACACTATTATCATACGCACACTTTTGCTTTTAGCTATTATGAGTTTGATCAATATTATTTGGGGTATTTTTACTTTTAACCCGTGTCAAAAATTATTTACATGATAGTTAAAAAAATATAAAATTGTATAATTTTTATATATGACATGCATAATGTATATATATTGACCAAGAAGACTTATTCACACTCGATATTTACATGAATCATTATGTTTATATATAACTTGATATGAGTAATTCATCATAGTTAACGTGTAGTGTGTATAAATAACATTTATCATGTAGTATTATTTAATCTTATATAAACACAAGTGTGTATCATCTTTTTTCCCAATTGATTTTGTGAAAAAAAGAAACAAATTATGATGGTGTGAATCAATATTTTAAAAGGCGTGGGCGTGAGGCGAGACATTTTACCTTTGACGAGGCGAGACGTAAGCCCTGAGACATAGGGCGTAAGTCCCACGGATCTTTATATTTTATAAATTTTAAGGATTTTAAGATAGTATAAAATAAAAAATAAAAATAAAAATAAAACTTACATTAAAATCAAAAACTTATAACGAATAATCTATTTAAATATTTGTGAATTATAATTCAACTATGAATAATATGAAAAGTATGACATATATCATAATATGCAAATTAGCTACAACGTCGTTACAACTCAAACATCAAAAGTAATATAACGATACGAAATCTTATATGTATCTCTTAAGAAGAATTGAATCTTGAAAGAATTTCGATATTATAATTTGATATATTTTTTTAAAAAACTACTCCTTTTATTTAATATGCTTTTTATTTAAAAGAGAATTTATATAAAAACATAATTCTCTAGCATCATTTATTTTTAAGTTTCAACAACTTAATAAGTGACACATAATTCACCATACAATAACATGATAACTAATTATTTTTAAATAGTTACTAGCTAATACTGAGCTATTAAGTTAATAAGTATTGTATCTCGTAAACGTAAAAAAATATTTTAAAAAATAATTATAAAACAATTATGGACTATTATATAATAAAGAATAAAAGTTAATGAATAAATATTTTTTTAAATGAAAGATTTATTTAATATTTACTATCATAGTAGTCTTAGTGAATAACGTATAATAATTTCTATTTTAATTATGACATAAAATACTCTCAAATTAATGATTTATAATTAAAAAAAGTAAATTTGAATAGTAAATCATTTATTAAAAAAAATTGAGGATTTACAAGATTAGTTGCATACAATTGCATAAAGTATACTGGGCACGTAAGCCCCGACGATCGAGGTGTAAGTCTCACGAAATTAAGCCCTACGCATAAGTCCTGAAGTATTTTTCGTTCAATGCTCCGCCCTGGGACGAGCTCCGAACGAATCCCAATTCCGTCTTTTAAAACAGAGGTGTGAATAAGACTAAAATAATTCCTCTGTTAATCCAAGAATCACATGTTGCGCTAAATTTTCCTGATGCATTAATTAATGAATGCTTTACTTATTGATTTAATGTCAGTGAGATATATTTGATGGTTAATTCAGCCAAGTGAAATCTCTCCAAAAGCTATATTCACGTGTAGACGTGTCACCAGCTGTAGCCATCATCCATAATAAGGGGCCCACCATAATTATTTCTCGCGCCAACCAAAATGCCTTTTTATTTTTTGCCAATAATAGAATAGAATCGCCACCAATTATCCAGCCACCATATCCTCCTCCCAATAAATTAACTCAACAGATTATGCTCCACATCGATCCTCATTACCAAATATATAATTCCCAACAATTATTATTGGTATTACATAAATCATCTATATCTATTCCGTTATATTCGGACCAAAACTGCGCCTCAATCCAGAATACTAATTCCGTCGATTATATAAATCTGCTATAAGGAAAGGTGCAGTTCAAGGAGAAATTTTGGAAGAAAATGGATGTGATGGAAAAGAGAGAAGTGGATGAAGAGGGAGAGAGGTTGTTGGAAGGGGTGAGGGTGGTGGATTTTGATACGTTGTGCTCAACGGTGGCACTACAGGCACAAAAGGGACAGTGGGTGAAGTTGAATTTGAATAATGGGGATGAAGAAAATGTTGGTTATGATTATGGAGGAGGAGCTGTTTTGAGAATGTGGGAAGGCGAGCTTTTCTGTGACTCTCTTGAGGACCGTCGCATCGCTATTCAATCCCTTTGGTAAAGTTTTTAATCTTTTTCTTTTCCTAATTTTAGTTTCTAATTTGGTTATTTAGAAATTCAAGGAATGATTTTCTGTATAGAACAGATATGGAGTAGATAGTTGGGCTCTTTTTCATTTTCTCTTTTGTTATTGTTAGCCTCTGTTTGGATAGGGGACACCTTTTGGGAAGGTTTAATTGATTTCAGCTGATAGGGAACCATCAATCCCTCTTTCTGTTCATGAAATTAAGTTGCCTTGCCAAATTTGACTTACTTGAATTTTCTATTTTTAGCCATGAAATGGACTATTTTAATTTCTCAATTGGACATTTTTCTCTTGTTCTTAATTCATCGTCAAATAAGTCGTTGTGATTATGGTGGTGATTTTAATTTTTTTTTCATGTATTGCAGCTGCCCGTGGTACAGATTTGGGAAGAATATGAAACGTGCTGGTTTTGGTTCCTGCTTTGTTCAGGTCAATATTTTTATCACATTTAAATCCATGTTAGTCAATGTTGTTAAACCTACCCACCCCCTCAACTTCTTTGTGATCCTTCGTGGTCAAAGTCTTCTTTAAATCTGTTTCTATTATATCCATTAGCTATGGCCTCGTTTAATTATGTATTATAGTTGGTAAATGGTAATCTTATCTTAAATTGTTAATCTACGTCATCAACATAGATTGGTTAGAACTAGAAGGGTTTGGTGATAAATTATTGTACCTCTAAAAATAGAATATAATATAGTGGACTCTGGATTGGTGACTTCCATAACACGATGTCTGTGCATAATCTGTTACTTTCGATAAGAATGGAAGAAAATTTACTGCTTAGTACTTTAACATTGGTTTGTCAGCATACACTAAATACTCGTGTACTGAAACAGATTTATATACTGGTCTTGCAGGGTTCTATTTATTTGATTCTCAGTCTTGTTGCTCTCCTAAGCGTGCTAGCATTCATTGTCACAAAGAAGCACTGCTTTCTCTACATAGGTGGTGGTTTTATAGTCTCAGTTGGATTATATTTGGGTTATCACCGCACAAAAATGAGAAACAAGTTCAATATCAGAGTGAGTATTCTAATTCCTTATTTTTGCTTTTATTACTACTTTTCTGTTTATGCTTGATCGTATATCCTCTCTAGAGTTGCACAAGCTATGTGGGGGAAAGTGGTTGAAATATTGATGAGGTGGTTTGCAGAAGATTACTACTATAAACTATAGGGTTAAGAGGAAGTAGAAGTAGCTTTGAGAGTACAGGAAGTGGGGAGTAGTTGAAGGGTTAGGGGTTTGGGAAAATTGAGAAGGGAATAATCAGTGTTCTCGATACCTAAAGTTTGATCCTCAAAAGATGAATCGGGTCGCAATTTTCCCAATGTAGAATTGGGAGTTAGCTCTGTTATACTTCCCCTTTATCTGGATGTTGAAGTGTTTCCCTTGATTTAATAAGCCTATAAACAAAAACTAAATTGAGGAATGCACACACCCTATGTTTCATGAGCCCGTGCAAGCACCAGTACTTTTCTTGATCCACTTTGAACGTATGCACTGTCAATCCTCCCGAGCACCATTATTTTGCATCTGTCACCTACTTTATGGGGGTAAGATGGATGACTCTTGACCTGTTTTAAACCGTCCTCCTTTAGAGGAGGTTAGCAGAAAGCTGCAGCAAAGAACTGGTGTCGGTAATGCCACTAGTCCAGTCACCTTTAATTTCCTCTTTCAGTTTAAGTTTATTTCTGGGTCAGCATATTAACCCCAGGGAAGCAGCCAAGACGTTATTTGAATTTGAGTCATGTGAATGTCAAATAGTAGATTTACTTTTTCTTTCCTTTATCTCGTTGTCTGAGATACAGGGTCTTTTGATGATTTCTGACTTCAAGCTTGTGTTTTCACCAGTGAATATTACTAGGTAATTTGAAATTTCAAAGCATGGAAAGAATAGAGCAAATGGCTGCATGATGAAATTGTCTCATAGTTTTTATGTAGGATATGCTCTTGATTACAAGATACTTGGTCCAGTGGCGTACGCAGGATATTTCATAAGCGGTGTCATAGTTTTAAAAATTGGACTAATGCGATAAGCGGTGTCGTTTTTTATATTTATCCTCAATATTTTCATTTTTCTAAAAAATTTCGATGAAGCGGTGTCCCGTGACACCACGCAAAAGGTGCATACGCCCCTGACTTGGTCCTCAGAAGAAAATTTTAATCAATCTATCATGCCTGGTATTATTAATCATTTTCTGCAACCTGGTTTGTGCAAAGAATGATTGATCATCTTCAGTTTTTCTTCTTAAACCTACCCTCTTTATCGGATCACGCATTCTCGTATCTTCTCTATTGTATTTTGAGCTGCTGAAATGCTAATGAGTGGTTCCATATGTGGATGAGCCACAGTATTTCACTTGGATCTGTTATCATTTGTCTTTGACTATTGTGATAGCTAACTCTTGCTCTTTTTACACTTCTTCAGGGCGATAGTTCTTTGGATGATTGCATCTTCCATTTGACCTGTCCATGTTGCACCTTATCTCAGGTTTGTTCTCTTATTCAATCTGCATTAAAGAACAGCAAAGTAGAGTTTACTTATATGGTTGCATGAAGTCGCCTGTTGCTTCTCACCTTCTTTGTCTCACCCCCCGGTCCTCAAGAAAAGCTGAATAAAAGCGCATAGATTGATCCAGAAAACACAATCTAAGTCAATTACGATTTGTAGTTTGTGAAGCTTGATGTCATATTTTGTTCTATAATTTGGTTTCAAATTTTTGTTGTTTTATTGAGCAGGAAGCTAGAACATTAGAGATGAACAATGTCCAAGATGGCATTTGGCATGGTAGAGGTGATACCATATGCATAGGAAGTTATTCTGAACTTGGCAAGACTCCGTTGGAACTACGTCCGCCTGCTATTGTGTCTACAAAGTCTCCTGAACCATAAACTCTGCAAGGTTCAGAACGCAACACAGAATGAAAAAAATACGCTTAGTAGTTAATTATAGAGTAGAGCATCCTTCACATTGTTCTGTCCCTTGAAAAGTTAAGCCTTACAAGCAAGGACCTGTATTAGGAAATTCTTTGTCCAGAAAGGAAGAATTTCATTTAACTTGCCTATGATCAAAAGGGGGAAGAATCCCATATAGGTTTTCGCTATGTAATGTTAAGGCACAGAATGCCTGCTGGTTTTTAGGAAGCAAGGCATTTTCCAGCATCAAAGTGGCAAATGCTTCAGAAAGATTTGCTTCCAAACAATGTAAAATATGTAGTATAAGCAATTGCTTCCAAAAAGAATGAGGGAGGCAGTTGCTTATTGATGTCCATTTTCTTTTTAGAATAGCACAAGCTTTCGTGTGTATATATTCCATTGAATCATAGAATAAGATATTCTACTTGTCTCTTGAATTAATTTCTTGTGGGAAAACGAATTTTCTTCTTGATCCGGCTTACTAAATATCTCGTTTGTTAATGCTGGGGTTCGAATTACCCTGCATCTATGCTCGTGCTCTATGTTCTCTTTACCTTTCTCTAATCACGTCCAGTGTACAGGAGGAGTTTAAGCATGGTATATTGTATTTGGTGGTGGCAAAATGGATAAATAATTGATTATCCACTAAAAATGAGTTGGATAATGAACTTTTTAGAAATAGTTCAAATATGGATAACATCCATATTATCCACTTAAAAAATGGATAACCAATGAGTTTAACTTTTAACTTTGCAAAGACTCAAATTCGGGGTTCCTCATGTTTGATAGACTAAGAATTCTGCCAAAAGTGGTCATATTTAAGAAGCATCCATACTATCTACCGGTTAACCTATTTTCTATCTATTTTTAAATATGAGTCGAGTCAGATAGTTTATTCATTTTTGCACTATTCGTTTTCGACCCGCATAATCCGCCCGCCCAGTTGCCACGCCTAATTGTATCTAATAACAAGTTTATCATGATATCCCCCTCAATTCTATCAGTAAGGACATTACATCCCTCAAAATGCCATTATAAATGATCTTGACGCCTTTGGATTTGGTTCTAGTTTAGGTTTGGAGAATGTAGTCCGAGTGTTTTTGAAAAATACTCTCTGGAAACATACATATATCTGAAATAAAATTTTAAAACATTTTATTTTAGTAAACTCAATAAAAATCCGAAAGTAGTTTGGACTAAGGATGTAAAGTGGGCCGGCACGGGCCCGCGAGCCCATATGGATAGTGGGCCTAAACGGGCCGCTGTTTAAGCCCGAGACCACTTGGGTCTTTGAGCCCATGTGGGTCGGTCCTCACCCTTGAGCCCGGAACCGTTTGGGCCCGGGACCGGCTTCCTAAGTGGGCTGGTTCAGCCGGGCCTAACGACAATTTTTTTTTTTTTAAAAAAAAAAATTCTAAAAAAAAGGCCAACGGTTGGAAGCTTTAAATTATAGCCGTTTGGCACTTTGAAAAATAGCCATTTTGCCCCCCAACTTTGTTTTACCCCAAACTTTTTATAATTACACTTTTTCCCAATTCTCAACTATAAATACCCCCTCATTCTTTCATTTTTTCGCACAAAATCATCAATCTCTCTCGGTCTCTCTCTAATTTTTTTCTATAATTGCTTACTTTATTATTGCAATTTGTGAAAAATTGTCAAGTTGGTGAATTGAAGTATTCAAATCTTCAACTATATATAATTTTCAAGAAGTTGTTCGTCAATTCGGTAAACTCCTTCCAACTCTTAAGTTTTAATATTATAGTTTTGTTTGTTTTACTTTGTATAATTATAATTAATATGACCTATTCTTTGAAAAATATCTTTGGTAAAGTAAGGCAAAATCCAAGATTGGTGAATCTAGTGGCCAAGCTATTTATCCTCCACTTCCCCCGGCTCCCCGACCCAAACTTGTTACCCGTCCTACACATGCTATTCTTGATAGCGATAAAACTTTATTATAATTTACCGATAGTCAATTTTACCATGATATTGCACCAGGTGAAAAATTAAACCATGAATATATGAATGCTTTTTATGGTAATCAAACTATTGATGAAAATGATGAGGAAAATGATGATGAAAATATAGATTTTGATGAAACGCAACCGGATGATGATACACCCACGAGTCCTGTTGTTGAAGTTAACCCAACTGAAAATAATCCAAATGATGCCCCGCCTGACCCTCCTGTTACTACCCCTACTTTTTCTAGACAACCTTCTAAATGGAGTGAAACATCTCTTGTTTGGCCATTTTTTATTCAACTAAGAGAAAAAAATAAGGCTAAGTGTAAAACTTGTGGAGTAGAGTTGACTTTTAAATTTACTAGAGACCGGGGGGTACGGGAAGTTTGACTAGACACATAAAGAAACACCCTAGAGATAAAGCCAAATTTCTTCAAATGAAAGCTGCGGGCGAGGGGGCAAGTGTACCTAGTCAGGTTAACCCTAGTACCGGGTCAAATCAAGTTCAACCGGGAATTAACACTGTTACCGGTGGCATTTTATATTACGATCCAAGAAAAGATCGTGAAGAATTGGCAAAAATGGTTACTGTTATATGCTTACCCTATAGTTTTCCTTCTAACCTTCACTTTGTGCATTATATTAGAAGAATTTTTAATCCTACTTATAAAGGATGGCCTCGCACAACCGTAAAGAGCGATATTTATAAATATAAACATGAATATGAACAATATTTGCACTATATATTTACTCATATAAATTTCCGTGTTGCTATTACTACTGATATTGGTAGAAGTGGTAATGACTTGATTATCTTACTGTTTCCAGTCATTGGATTGATGAAGCGCATTATTGCTTATAGAATAATTAATTCACCTCACACAGGGAAGTTTATTTCTAACACGATTACGGATATTTGTAGATATTTTTGCATTAGAGATAAAATAATGTCAGTTTAAATGGATAATGCTTCTAGTAACACTAATTCTATAGCCATGCTTACCACTACACTAAATCCTGCATTTAGTAATATTTTCTATGTTAGATGTATTATTCATATTTACCATTTAATCGTCGGTGATGGTATGAAAAATTTAAATGTTGAAATTGAAAAGGTTAAAATGGCTCTTAACTGGCTTTTATTCAAACCGTAGAAGTAGACTTAGAGAATATTTTAAAAGATGCGATGAATTTGGCCAGAAAGGTCCTAAACCTTGTCCAACTAGATGGAATTACATGAATGAAAGTTTAGTTGTTGCATATGAATATAGAAACCCAATAAACTCAACGTTTAATGCTCGTGTAGCTGAGATGATGATGAGAACCTTACAAATCAGGATTGGGCTAATGTTAAAATGCTTGTAGAATTTTTAGAAAAATTTCATATTGCTACAAATGAATTATCTGGGAAATATTATTCTACTATTTCTAACTGTTTAGTTTGTCTTGCAGAACTTGCTACCTTGTTTAATCAATTTTCAGAGGGTGGGGTAATTTATGAACTTGCTATTGATTCTATGAGACAAACGTTTAAAAAATATTTTTTCCCTATTCCCCCTATTTATGGTGTTGTTGCTTTGTTAAATCCTACTATGAAATTAGGAGGTCCTCAATTTTGGTATGAAACTGTTTATAATGGTTTAACACTTGAAGATGAGGAATTGTCTACACTTCAGGAAGCAAAAGCCTCAATTAAAATAAATGCTCAAACTATTTATAATGCTTATCAACTTGCCTGAGATCAATCTAGACCAAATGTTCCAACTCCTACTTCTTCTAGTTCGAAATCATCTAAAAGAACTGCGGGAGTAAGAGCACTTAGTGCTTGGGCGGGGTTTAGGGGTTCTCAAGGTTCCACGGCTAGTGATTATTCACAACTAAATGAGCTTGAAGTTTATTTGTCGTAGGGACTTGAAGAAGTGAATCCCGACGGCTCCTTTAATATTTTGGAATGGTGGAAGGACAAAGAAAAATACTTTCCGGTTCTTTCAAGGATGGATCGATACATTTTAACTATTCAAGCTTTAACAGTGGCATCGGAGAGCGCTCTCAGTCAAGCGAGACTTCAACTTGGTGATCATAGAGCGTCCATGGGGGAGAGCTTGGAAAAATCAATTTTCTTCTGATATTGGATCCGTTCGGAACGAAGAAACTTTGGACTTGCTGAATCACAACTAGAGATAGACGAAACTTACGAAGAAATGCTAGCTGAACTTGCGGAGGATGCTGCCTCGCCCCGAAGCGGTGATGAACAAGCTTCTTTTCTGCCACCACCAATGGAAATTCCTCCGAACCTTGAAGGATTTATAAAATTTGTAAGAGATACAACGTAAACTAATATGTAATTTGTATTTTGGTACATCTTGATTAGTTTTTTTTTCCTTCTAATGATGGTATTAGCACCTTGTTGTGCTCATTCCATTGGGGGGAGGAAGACTAAGAAAGATATTGCCATTTTTTGTTAACGTCATAATAATAAAAATTATAACGCATTCCCTTGAATATCTCTTTATAATATTTTGTGTTTAAATTTGAATTACAAGATTTTAGTCACAATTATATAATATAATTAACAAGAAATTTCCTTAGATAAAATTTTATTTAAAAAATAAATAGCCCGACCCACTTAGGCCCGGGGGCCCGACCCACTTAACCCGAGACCATATGGGCTTAGGACCGTGAAGCCCGGGATCGATTGGGACCGACCCTCTTGGCCCGTTTAGTCCCGGGCCCGTGCCACTTTACAGCCTTAGTTTGGGCAAGTTCTTAGATGAATTTGGAATGAAGTATTATGTTGGAATTATATTGTGAGAACTTTTTTTGGAGAACATTAATGTTAATCGTGTCAAAACCTTACTTTGAGTTTGTTTGACCAAAATATATGGTTTTCGGATAAACTATTAAATTTATATAATGAGGGATTAAATCTAGTTAGGGATAATAACTCTAGATATTAATCACAAAGACGTACGATAGATGAGATAGATTCCGTATGTGGTTGGTGGCATCAAATATAGAATACTCTTAAAGCAAGAACATTAAAGGAGATATAACTAACAATAAATGTCAATAAATGCATTCAAGTAAATAAAGAGAATGACTAACCCAATAATGGATGTGTTGGATGAATATTTTGCCTGACATTGATGAATGAGAGATAGATCCAAGATTCGCATGAACGATCCTCGGATCTGATGGAAAACTGGGAATATGATGAACAAGAATCTTTGTAAAAAAGCAATCTTTGTGTTTTTGCCAGAGAGGAAGTCTTCTTCTCAAAAGTGTTCTTATTAGAATCAATATTACGTGTCCCTATCATTGTCCCTTCTTTCTATATATTTGGGACCTTTTTCCTAGGAAACGCTAATAGTACAAATACAGGAAATATCCACCAAAATATTCTCTTTTAGTACCCTATCATGGCAAATTAGCTGGTATACGTCTTATCATTAATAGTCAATCTCGACCTCGACCCTTGTTGACATCTTGACTGCGATCTCTGTCGATATCTTGACCACGGCTCATGTTGACACTTCAGCCGTTATCTCGCTACGTCTTGGGTGAGCTCGACCAATAACTTTCTTAAATGCCATATTACGCTAAGGGGTCGTTTGGTAGGGTATATAAGAATAGTGCAAAATAAGGTGTATTAGTAATGCAAACATTAGTTATGCAGATATTATTTTTTATCTACTGTTTGGTGTGGTGTATTAAAACTAAATGCATTGTATAATTTTTAAGAAAAATAGTTGGTTACAAAAATGCCCTCCATATTCTCTAGATTTAAGGGACTTTAAGGATAATTTTGTCTTTAACCATGCTAATGCATGCATTAATAGCCTTGGTATTACTAATGCCATGATTTTCTATCATTACTTATGCATAGGATCAGAGGCGGATTTAGGATTTGAAGTGGGGGATGACATAATTTCTTTTAATGTATACTTTATAATGACTAATATAAAATTTATTAAGAACGTTTATTCGATTTTTTTAGTTGATTCGGGTCAACCTAATAGGTGTTTTTTATTTGAAAATTTAAAAATTACATCTCAGATATAAAAAATAAATGTTATTAGATTTTTAAAATAGGATCTCACCTTTAGTATAACAACATAAGTAAAAGCATCATTTTCACTGGAAAATTACATCTTCTCTGTATATTAAAAATTAATTTACACAAATAAGATAACATATTCAAAAATAGAATTACATCAATCAGAATAAGAAATTTTAAAAAATATTTTCCATAGATAAATTATACCCCATAAGCATAAATTAGATAAACTACAATTTCCCATAAATCAAAATCATAAATCACATATTATTAAGAAATGCTTACGGAGTTATAATAAAATGATTTAAATTATATTTAACAACAAGCACAAAATTTTATGATATAATAAAAAAAGATGAAAAAAGATTGAACTCAATAAAAAATTCTCATTAAGACCTAATTTTTCGGATTTGAAATAAGAAAATTCAAAATTTTAATCAAGAAGATTGCTTATTTTATATAATTTTAAAGTTTAGGAGTCTTTTTTAGTGTTCTTGCTAGAGATCACATACAAAATAATTCAATAGAGAAAAGAAAATATAAAAAATAATAAAACGACCAATAGAAATTCGGTGGTAGCCGAAAAGGGAAATGACCGGGACAAATGAAATAAAAGCCCAAAGAAAAGAAAAAGTCAGATAAGGTTCAAGATAAATTCAACTTGAATTTTACAAGAGAAAAGCTTTTAGAAAAGCCTACCAGCCATGACACTTATGTCTAGTTTATAGTTGTGGATGGCAGAATCATATAATTAACCTAATTTAAGAAAATCTCAACATAGGTATATAAATTTTTTATCATTTTACTGAGTGCCATGCCACCCCTTCTTAAATGAATGGATCTGCTCCTGCATAGGATAATCTCACGCCCCAAACCTGGGGAGGCGTGGTTGGCACTCGGTGCCGCAGTGGCCCGAGCGAACCACTCTATAACTCATTCATTCCTTTTGTAACTATCATGGGCCAACATGGCCACCACTCGTAATGTACAATTGTAAGTGGAAAAATATTGTATGACTGAACAATTATTTTCTTAAAACATGAATGCATATGGGCCGGCAAGGCCTCTGACATACAATACAAACTGAACCTCTGTCTATAAAGCCTCTAAGAATACATAAACATCAAAAAGGTCGGGACAGGTCCCCGCCGTACCAGTCAATGCATGTCCTAATTATACTGATCAAATAAGAACCTCCGGAGCAAGTGGAGTGCAGCAACACCTTCCGCTGAGCTGATAGCCTACTAGGAGGACTGTCAACCTGTCTATCGGAACCTGCGGGCATGAAACGCAGTGTCCCCAAGGAAAAGGGACGTCGGTACGAATAAAGTACTGAGTATGTAAGGCAGAAAAGCATAAATAAGAACAATAATATAAAGAGAGATGTAGGAGATACAACATGTAGCATCTGAGTGCTTCTAAGAGACAGTAACATGAAATGCATGATACATATATACACATAATCTTTTAAAAACATTAGCCTCTTTGGGCATCATCATCATCATAGACCATTCGCCTATGTGGGCATCATCATCATCATATCATACCCGGCCACGTGGAGCTCGGTAAACCCAACTGATCAGTGGTTGCACAATAGGTGCCATACCCGGCCGACTATAGCGTGGCTCAGTAGAGTAAAATAGATACATATATATAATGCATGTAGGTTCATTGGAATCATGTTCTGAACATTTCGGAGTGACGTAAGGTCGAAATTCTCCGTACACATTATTATGACTAACTCTTCATCAAGAATCTTATAAGAATCAGGAAGTACCAACAACATTGATAACATAAGAATAAGAGAAGCAACCTCAACATTAATTGTTCCATAAGAAGGGAAACAATATAAGTACTGCTAGCTTCTAAGAGTAGAGTATATTTGGAGAAGCTCGTTCATTTGTATTATTTGAATCATGCCAAAAAGAAAGAAATGATAGTCTTAACATACCTCTGTTGGCGAAGGGTGAGGTAGACCACAAGATACGCATGAAAACATTACCACACAACTCCAAGAGGTTCCAATTGCACAAATTTGATTAAGTCATGTCAACCAGAAAGTTTTAAGCCACTGATAATCATGGGCTTAAAGAGTAAACTCTTTTCCATGCCAAGATCATACTTAAATCTACAACAAATTCCCTTTATGGGCTTATTGTATTGTAAAAAGAGTCTCACACGTAAGCAGATTCTTGACAACTCAGCTAGTTACGTGGACCAAGGAAAACGCAACAGATAGACTTGATTCTGTAAAAAGGTACGGGACAAAGAGGCACGATCAATAAACCCACGAGTTCATCAACCATAGGAAACTTAATGACAAAGAAGAGATACGGTCACAGTGAACCCAGACGAAGTTGCGGGCAGATTCGAGAATCAACAGTTAATGACTTATACGTTACATAACTCCTATACAACAGTTACAGTTATCCTTTGCAACGCCTCATTAATGTAATAATTATCCATTAAATGAGCAATCATGACAGGAACCAAACGTTATACTAGGAAACCCCTATATAAAGCGAAAAAATGTAACCCATAAAGACATCTGAATTCTCGAATACAATCCACTTTATTTTTTGCATACTACAGTATTGTTTATTAGTCGATTTATCTTTATTTATCGTATTACTTTCTTGATTATCAGTAACCCGCGTTCATCCTAAATAGCTTTGGTCAAGGAATCTAATTCTTTGGTTAAACAAATTGGTTCCGTTGCCGGGAATCTGATAATCATAGTTTATTTTCCCATCGATATCCTTTAAACTATTTAGAATTCCAACAACAACAACAATGATGACAACAACCAGCATGAAAATGGAACTCCAGTTCCAACTCCGTGAGGAAACCCACGTGGTTCAAGGGAGTCATCCCCGGAAAGATCTGATAACCATCATAAGAATAATGAGCAAACGATAGAGCAGAACCGAATAAGGCAAATGATTGCTGAATATGTGGGGCAAGCTTTGCAAGAGTTTGCAAGAGGATTACCACAAACACCATTAACAACGCCTCCAAATAATACAATCATCGCGGAAAATCCTCAGTCTGGGTTAATAAACACAGCCAGGGGTGACACTCCAAATGAATCTCTTGAAGCGAGACCAGGTATGACTAATAACTCTGAGTTACAAAATTTATTGCTAACCATGCATAAATAAATGAAAGAACAGAATGATCGCATCGAGCAAATCCCTGGAGTACCGCCGATTATCAAAGGCATCGACGTTGATAGATATTCTCAACAACCCTGGAAGCCAAGTGCGGCGCCCTTGCCTATGCCCAAGAAATTCAAAATGCCCGATGTTCCTAAATATGATGGAACAACTGACCCACGTGATCATGTGACTGCTTTCACTTATAGAGTAAAAGGCAATGATTTAACAAAACAAGAGATTGAATCAGTCCTTGTCAAGAAATTTGAGGAAAGACTCACAAAAGGAGCCTTAACCTGGTATTATCTTCTCCCTGAAAATTCTATTGATTCTTTTGCTGAGCTTGCAGATTCGTTTATAAAAGCAGACTCTGGTGCACAAAAAGTTAAGAAAAGAATGGAAGACATATTCAAGATAAAGCAAGGAGACACGGAATTACTCCGTGAGTTTGTAGACAGATTTCAACGAGAAAGAATGCAATTACCCAGGGTGCCTGATAATTGGGGAGCCATGGCATTTGCAATCAACTTAAACGATAAAAGCTCAGAAGCCACGAGACGGCTTAAGGAAAGTCTAAGAGAATTTCCAGCTACGACATGGAACGATGTATACACCATGTACAACACTAAACTCAGAATAGAAGAAGATATCATTGGTCGATCGAGAGACGAGGAGTATTCCAGATCCAGACGTCCAAAACCGGAGAAAAGATCAGGTAAAAATAGGTACGATCCTTACTTAGGACCCTCGGGACGTGACACACATCCCATGTTCAAAAATACTAGACCGTCTGTAAGAGATATAGGCTCATCCTCGTCTAGATCCAGGAAAGATCGAGATGAACGGTCCAGAGGTAATACCCGAATCGGGGACCATAACTTTAACGTAAGCACTACTGAACTTGTCTCAATGCTAAGAAATATGGGAGACAAAGTTAAATAGCCCAAAGAGATGCGGCCGAATCCAAATAAGAGAAATCCATATCAGTGGTGTGAATTCCATAATGATCATGGACACAGAACCGCAGATTGTAGATTTTTACAAGGTGAAATAGAACATTTATTAAAACAGGGCTATTTAACAGAGTTGTTTAGTGATAAAGGTAAACATGCATACATGAAGAACAGGCAGGAGCCTCCAAAGCCTCCCTCTCCGAAACGAATTGTTAACGTGATACATGGAGGAGAGGAAGTAAATGGAATAGTTTGTCAATTAGCATGAACGATCACAAATACCCATGGAAAGCGGGTTCGAGAAGATTCAGATAACGACAAAATAAACTTTGATGATACAGACTTTGGTGGACTGATGCTTCCTCATAATGATGCACTGGTAATATCTTTACTTATTCATGACACTAATGTTAAAAGAGTATTGATTTATCCAGGCAGCTCAGTCAATATCATTTTGATAAAAGTCGTGGAAGAAATGCTAGTGGGAAATCAAATGATACCAAAGGCACGAGCCATATCTGGGTTCGATAATTCTACAGTAATAACCAAAGGAGAGATTGAACTTAATACTTACGCTGAAGGAGTGGTCAAAACACGAAATTCCAAGTCATTGATACTGAGATGGCTTATAATGTCATTTTGGGAAGACCGTGGATTCATGATATGAAAGCAGTCCCATCCACCTTACATCAGGTAATAAAATTCCCATCAGAATGGGGAGTGAGACAAATTAGAGGTGACTAACAAACTTCCAGAAATATAAACTCGATAACACTTCACAACAAAAGAGATACGGGAGATGTTGAAGTCTTCCAAACGGAGGCCAATGACCAAACATGTATGGAAATAATCTTTGATCAATCATGTACAAAGGAAATGAATATTCAAACAGGTACAGGAGAAGATACCAGCGAGACAAATCCTATTATCATGTAAAATATGCTGGATCACGCAGACATAGATTCTAGACCAGACTTCATTCGTGAACCAGAAGAAGACGAACATATCAAAACAACCGCGGAAGAACTCGAGGTGGTTCTGTTGTCTGAACAAAAGCCCGAGAAAAAATTGTATGTTGGCACGAGACTGCTGGAGAGGTTAACCCCCGAGCAAAAAGGTATGCTAATCGATCATTTAAAATCTAACGCGGATTGTTTTGCATGGTCCCATTCAGATATGACGGGTATTCCACCAGAAGTGATGACTCATATATTGAATGAATATCCATCATTTGTACCTGTTAAACAAAAGAAAAGAAAGCAAGGAACGTTCAAAAATCAAGTTATTGACGATGAAGTCCAAAAACTCTTGAACATAGGTTCCATACGAGAGGTAAAATATCCTAACTGGCTAGCTAACACAATGGTGGTACCTAAAAAGAATGGCAAATGGAGGGTGTGTATAGATTATACTGATTTAAATAAAGCATGCCCCAAAGATTCATTTCCTTTGCCACATATAGATCAGATAATAAATGCTACCGCATGTCACGAATTATTAAGTTTTCTAGACGCATACTCTGGTTATAATAAGAGTAAAATGGATCTCTCAGACGAGGAAAAAACCTCCTTCATTACTAACAGGGGGACTTACTGTTATAAAGTCATGCCTTTTGGCTTAAAGAATGCAGGAGCCACTTACCAAAGGTTAGTGACTAAAATGTTCCAAGAACATTTAGGAAAGACAATGGAAGTCTATATTGATGATATGCTTGTAAAGTCAACACAAGCGGAAGATCATCTCCAGCATCTCTCTACTACTTTTGATATCTTACGCAGGTATAATATAAAGCTCAATCCGGAAAAATGTGCTTTCGGAGTACAATCAGGTAAGTTTTTGGGATTCCTTGTATCTAACAGAGGAATAGAGGTAAATCTAGCTCAAATAAAAGTTATAGAGGAAATACCTAATATTTTTACAAATAAAAAAGAGGTTCAAAGATTGACAGGGAGAATAGCCGCCTTAGGAAGATTTATTTCTAGGTCTTCCGAAAAAAAGATTTAAATTCTTTTTAGTTCTTAAAAAAAAATCAGTTCGAATGGACTGAAGAATGTCAACATGCCCTCAAAAATTTGAAGATTTATTTATCAAAGCCACCACTGCTCTTGAAGCAAAAAAAGGGGAAAGATTGTACATCTACCTGGCTGTTTTAGAAATTGCTGTAAGTGCAGTATTGATAAGAGAAGAGAAAGGTAAGCAATCACCTATCTACTACGTAAGTAAAACTTTATTAGATGCTGAAATTAGATACCCACATCTAGAAAAATTAGCCTTAGCTTTAATAGTGGCATCAAGAAAATTACGCCCTTATTTTCAATGTCATGCAATCACTGTCGTGACTTCTTATCCTTTAAGAAATATTTTGCATAAGCAAGAATTGTCAGGAAGATTAGCCAAATGGGCCATAGAATTAAGTGAACATGATATAACATATCAGCCTAGAACAACAATCAAATCACAAATATTAGCTGATTTTGTAGCTGACTTTAGCAACAGTATTACCCCTGAGGTAGAAAAAGAGTTACAACTCTTTAACGGAGTCAATCTAGGTCAGTGGACCCTATTTACAAATGGCTCTTCTAACATAAAAGGGGCGGGGTTAGGCATCGTCTTAATATCACCCACAGGTGAAAATACACGGCATGCTATTAAATGTTACCCTATAACTAACAATGAAGCAGAGTATGAGGCTATTATTGCAGGTTTAGAACTGGCACGGGAGCTATCAATCGAGCAAATCATAATCAACAGTGATTCCCAATTGGTGGTAAATCAAATACAGGGGACTTACATTGCTCGAGAAACTCGAATGCAACAATATCTAGAAAAGGCACGAGAATTTGTAAGACAGTTCGAAACGTGGAAGATAATACAAATACCTAGAGAAGAAAATGCAGAAGCGGATGCATTAGCAAACCTCGTGGCAGTTACAGAAGTAACAAATAAAGACAACGCCATTGTTGTCCACCTCTTCCATTCAGCAATCGACCAAGACAGGAACGAGGTACCTTTCAATAACTTAACTTGGGATTGGAGAAACAAAATTCTCAATTTTTTGCAGAATGGTACCATACCTGAAGACAAGAAAGCAGCTCAAGCACTTCGCCGCAAAGCATCACGATATTGTCTAGTTCGTAACCATTGTATCGCAAAATGTTCGGTGGGCCCCTAGCAAAATGCCTCTGACCTAATCAGACGGAGTTCTTGATAAAGGAAGTCCATGAAGGACACTGTGGAAATCATGCAAGAGCAAGATCCTTGGTAAAAACCTTAATCCGGGCAGGGTATTATTGGCCTAAGATGGAAGAAGATGCAGAGAACTTTATATCTAAATGCGACAAGTGTCAGAGGTTCGCCAACAATATGCATAAACCAGCAGAACTGTTTCACTCAGTCACATCACCATGGCCCTTCATGAAATGGGGAATATATATAGTGGGGCCTCTTCCCCCAGCTAAAGGACAGGTACGATTTCTACTCGTGCTTACTGATTACTTCACGAAATGGGTGGAAGCAGAAGCGTTCAAACAAGTGTGGGAAAAAGAGGTCAAAAGCTTCTTATGGCGAAACATAATATGCCGTTTTGGGATTCCGAAAGAGATCATGTGTGATAATGGCCCACAATTTATAGGCTCTCATATCTGGCAAATTAAACGGATTGCCTCAACGCCATATCATCCCGTAGCTAATGGACAAGCTGAGTCTAGGAATAAAATCATCATCAACAATATAAAGAAGCAGTTAGATAAATCCAAAGGGAATTGGCCCAACGAATTACCAGCAGTATTATGGGCATACGGGACTACATCAAAAATCGCCACCGGAGAGACTCCCTTCGCACTTGTTTATGGCTCGGAGGCATTAATACCCGTTGAAATAGGTGAGCCTAGCTTAAGAGTTATAACAGCTACGGAACCAGCAAATGATGCCGAACTCCAGATCAATCTCGACTTGCTCGAATCACGAAGGGTAGCAACTTTAATACGGAGGGAAGCTCAAAAGCAAATCATAGAGCGATATTACAATCGCAAAGCTTATCTTAGATATTTTAAGATTGGGGACTTCGTACTTAAAAAAGTTTTCCAATCAACAAAAGAGGCAAGTGCTGGAAAGCTGAATCCAAATTGAGAAGGACCTTATAAAGTCTGAAGCATAGCTGGGAAAGGCGCGTATGAGTTGGAAGCCATGGACGACAGAATTCTACCAACGAGCTGGAACGCCATCCACTTGAAGAAGTACTACTTCTAAAGAAAAGAAGTACCCCGGTCAGGTATCGTGTGTTCAATTTTATTTTTGAATATTTAAACTTTACTAACTTTTTTAGATGATAGGCAAAAAACTAGCCCATCACCAGATGATGATATTAGACCTGCAAAGACGCGAGGAAATAACACAATTCCCGGTCTAGGGTTACACTTTCTGATGGACGTTTTAAAGGGTTAAGCAGTCATCATCTAAAGAAGTATATACCTTCGAGTCCCGTACGTTTTCCTTTTTCAAGGAAAGGACCATAGAGAGAGAATAATCAAGTGCTCGAGATCTCATTCATCAAAGCTCAAACACTTGAGGGACTATATAATATGGAAGGCCAAGATGAAGCAAAAAAGACTATTGAAAGTCAAAAGCTCGAGCCTAAAGAACCATTTACCCAGCATGACAAGTGGTACGAGCAAAATTAAAAGAACTGAAGACTCCAGCACAAGATTTACAAAGCCTAAACTTTAAGAGGCATGAGCAGCATGTGTTTCATCAGTGGATGGATAAAGATCAAGACCTCGCTGGGTCTTCTCCATGGCCTCTTTAGTTTTAGAAATTTCAGCGTTGAGGTCGAAACCCTCTTGGCTCATCTCCATCAATGTATCAAGGCGAGAATTCATGTACGCCCATCTTACATCAACGACAGCCGCCTCTTCGAGGTCATTATAATCTTTTGCCCACACTTGAAGCTCATCCCTCAATCCATCCTTCTCGGCTTCAGCAGCTTCATGGGCGGCCCTCAAGGGTACAACTGAATCTTCCAAAATTCGGACTTTGGCTAAAGCTTCACGCAGTTCTTCTTGGGTCCTGGAGAGAGTCTGTACAAGCTTACCAGAATATTCCTCCTTCTGCCCTAGTAGATGCTTCAAGTTCCTGATCTCTTCCGAGGCTTGAGACAATTGTTCAGCAAACGATGATTCAAGAATACTCTTATCCTTATCAGCTTGGCTAGAAGAAGCCTTCTCCACCGCCAGTTCTGTTGCTGTAATCCTCAACTGTCTCCTCAAGGTATTCCTCTCCTCTTCTAAAGCATCCATATCTACCCTCAAGCCGTCATATTGTGTTTTTAGATTGTCAAAATCAACCCGCAGCTCTTTCAACTCATTATCCGAATTTGAAACTCTTTTCATAAGTTCTAAGCCAATAAGGTGCATCTATAAAAAATAATGATAAAACAGTTAAACATGGTAAACTGTTTATACATGGAAAGGTGTACATATGTAAGAATAAGCTACTCTATACCTTCAAAGAGGAATGCACCACTTTATTGGCCCACGTGAGAGCTGTGTGGCTGGCAAGTTTGGTTTTCTCTTCAGGACCTATTAGAGGCTTAAGCCACACCTCAGGCTCGCCCGTCTTTTTGAAAAGACTCCCTTCAGCTGGAACCTCAACCACAACCCTCCGCATCTCCCTGCTGGAAGACCCTACTTCCCTAATGGAAGGCATGGAAGCAGGAACGGAGGGAGCAGCAACAGAAATAGATGGTCCAGGAATTGAAGGAGCCACGGGAACAATAGCAGGCACAGAAGAATGAGGAATTGAAGAAACCACAGGTAGGGAAACGGAAGAAGCCGTAACGGCTAAAGGAGCGGGAACAACGGTGACACAAGGAACCGACGAAACTTCTTCTCTTAAAGAGTCGGGGAAAACAACAGCTAAGGGAACATCATCAGGAGCGAGATCAAAACCTTCATGAAACAAATACTCGACACAATCATGGATTGGGGACTTTGAATCATTTTTAGAAGATGAGGGTCTACCAGTAGACACAGAAGAAAGAGTCATGGGGGTAGACTCGACGTCCAAAACCATCCGCCCTTTTCGTAACCGGTGTACTAAATCACCATCTCTTTCTTCTTCTTACTCTTCGAAACGGGGATCACCAACTTTTCTCTTTGAGGAAGACGAGCTAGCAAGGATATTTTGAGCCTGAGTCAAAGACATCTTCGGGATAGATGAAGCATACACCCCACAGACGGAAAGCCCTGTCAAAAAGGGAAAAGTTAAACGAGAATAAAAGTAGGCTCGGGTAAGACAGGAAGTAAGAAAAACTCCACTTACCATGGGTCTTTACAAGCCAACAATACTTCCCCGCGAAGTACTTCCAGGACCTTTCTTCAACAGGAGCGGCAGACAATATTTTTTCTACCCAATCACGAATACCAGAGACATTCTCAACAGTATTCATGATTGCTGAAAAGAAAAATTAGATACGGTGTTAATAACACAATCCATGTCTAATGAAATAAGAAAATAGATGCGAACCAAAAAAGTACTCACGTGCACGGTTCCACTTCTCAGAGAAGGGAAGATTCTCTTCACCCACTAAACCAGCAATGGGGACAACAACATACTGGAGGTACCAACCTCTGTCTTTATCATCACCAGGGTTGCTAACACTCTTTTACTCCGAGCAGCTAGAGTAAAAATCCCTTGACGAAACAAGACATGAGAATATAAATGAATAAGATGATTGAAAGTAAAAGGAACTGAAGCTAAAGAAGCCAAAACTCTCAGATACGCGACAACTCGCCACACCAGCGGACCAACTTGTCCCAAACAGATATTGAAAAAACGGAAAAACTCGATGATAACTGGATCAATGGGAGGTCTAAACCCTAATGTAAAAGGATACGTATAAGAAAAGGAATAACCGGTCTTATAAGACGTTATACTTTGATTACTATTCGGAACATAAACAGGGAAATCAGGGCCCCAAGAACACTCTCTACGAACAAGAGGAACGTGACCTTCAGTTATAATAGTTGGATACCTATCCACTCTATCTAAAGAAGTAGACTGGTCTACAAGAACTGGGTTTTCCCTAGTAAAGACGAACTCAGCGGGAATAATCTCATCAACTTTGGGTTCACGAAGATGATCATCTTTACCTCTAGACGAAGAATGAGAAGTTCTAGATCTAGGAGAAAGCAAAGACCTAGCGGAAGGAGGAGAAACTATTGGGGAAGAAGAACCTCTAGAGGGAGTAGATCCTAAATTCCTTAGCCTACCTCCTCTCCGACTCCTAATTGGAGCAGAAGAAGATGCGAGATTTTCCACATCTATTACCTTCTTGGGTTGATTCGATGAAGACATACTTACAGAAGCAACGGAAAATTCTTTACAAGAAACGAGACAAGTTATAAAATGTTTCGTGGAAGTAAAGAAAAGAAAAAGGGGATTTATACATAAAGACAACAATCGAAACATGGAAAAACAATGATGGAAAGTCATGATTAAAAGTGTCACTTCGAGAATGACGCAGCCGCAAAAAGCCCTAAAAAGCGCCGAGTCATTGCAGAGCCAATCAGAAATGGACACGTAGAAGGAGAATTAAATGGAAGTGACAAACGACGCCTGTGTTCATAGAACGATACAATGTTTCGGAGAAAAACGGCGGCAAAATATTTCCGCCATAAATATGTATCCACTTACCAAATATTAATTGACAAATACATGGTAGGTGGGGGACTATCTGTATTGATAAAAAAGAGTCTCACACGTAAGCAGATTCTTGACAACTCAGCTAGTTACGTGGACCAAGAAAAACACAGCAGATAGATTTGATTCTGTAAAAAGGTACGAGACAAAGAGGCACGGTCAATAAACCCACGAGTTCATCAACCATGGGAAACTTAATGACAAAGAAGAGATACGGTCACAGTGAACCCAGACGAAGCTGCGGGCAGATTCGAGAATCAACAATTAATGACTTATACGTTACATAACTCCTATACAACAGTTACAGTTATCCTTTGCAACGCCTCATTAGTGTAATAATTAGCCATTAAATGAGAAATCATGACAGAAACCAAATGTTATACTAGGAAACCCCTATATAAAGGAAAGAAATGTAACCCATAAAGACATCTGAATTCTCGAATACAATCCACTTTATTTTTTGCATACTACAGTATTATTTATTACTCGATTTATCTTTATTTATCGTATTACTTCTTGATTATCAGTAACCCACGTTCATCCTAAATAGAGTTGGTCAAGAAATCTAATTCTTTAGTTAAACACTTGTCTATAAGAAATGATATTAGTTTCAGTTTCTACTTTTCCTTCTTAAGTCAAACTGGAATTTGTGCCTAACGAGATCCCGGCCGCCATCGATTCATTTCAGGCCACATAAGGTTAAGCTCCCTCTAGAGTTTTGGTTTTGGTAACAACATTTTGATAGATTGGACAGTGAATCTTGGAACATAGAGTTCTAAATAACCAGTTCAAAATTGAGATGATGTTCCTGCTTTACTATAAACTAAAACTTATAACCTCTCTTTCTCATAATTATCTCTGGATAAGAGCAAACAGAGACTAAACTTGAAGAGAATTAGAACCTAGTTTGTACCAATTAGAACCCAACGAAAAGAATTGAAAACAGACTATTAAATGAAAAGCTCCACTTTCTCAAAGATGATAATACCACTCACACTTCAAAAGTCAGAAAACTAAATTTTTAAAAAAAAAATAGTCTTGTCCTGCCTTTTTCAGAAATGGGAACCTCGTTGCCACCTAACCTAATAAGTGAAGAGTCACTTAATGAATATAACATGTTCATGCCACGTTGGGGAAGGACAAGATTATCTAAAACAGTGAATTAATTAATTAGGCAATGATCAGTTACCCGATAATTAATCAATTATTCACGTAATTAAAAATTATCCAAAGTACTTAAAATGCTATTCACCTTTAATGCACTTTATATACCTTACAATAATATACTTTACTATCGTGGTCATGCGGTACCATATAAATTAATACATATATTATTATTTTATTAAAATATTCATGTAAAAATTACATATATTTTCTGAATTTTTAATTTTCCTAAACTCATATAAAGAGTACAAATTTTCGTACGTGTAATTCTTAAAATGGTAAAAATATAACCTTCTTTTCTTGTAAGAAAATTATTTCTATCTTTACAATAAAGAAAATCTCATAAACTTTCTTATATTATGTGTATGATTTACCATATTCGAAAATAATAATAATGGTAACTATCCAAAATTATATTTATAAAACTTTTACTAAAATATTTTACTTAAAAGAAAAAACTACACTAACATAATATCTAACGATATCAAGGTTGGTAAACTTACGTGGTAGACATAGACATATTCTCTTGTAATATAGAATGATTTAAAGTAATATTACCACTTTTAATAGTCATAATATCTATTGCAAATATACCAATAGTTGCAGGGCTCATTTGTTATCTTTATTCATATTTTAATAGAGTATGCAACAGAGTGCTCAAAAGTACTACAAATTTAAATATAATATTATACAAATTATGCCGAAAGTACACTAAAAAAATATCAAAATATTAAAGTTTCAAGAGTAACTTTAACATATGAAACAGAAAAGGTGTTAGAACATGTAAAAGATTGGCAAAAATAGTGTTCTGTCACACCAATATTTTAAGTCATGTGATAACATTGTGTCTACACTGTTTGTTTGTGCGATGTATGCATAGTATTCACATGATTCTTGATATGTAAATATAGAGAAAAATCAAAGAGGCTAGAGATTGATGTGATAAGACTGCCACCATCAAAATTGATAATATTTGTATGGGCTTGCTGTAGTTACTTATTGAAGATAAGTTATAAAAAAAGTTCCACTCAAAATACGGGATGTAACAGATAATGTCAAGTATAATACATATACAAATTTAAAAAATATATCAAACAAATATTATTTTTTCCTAATACCTTGTACCAAACGACCCTGTGAAGACACATTTCGGCCACTACAGTGTTGTTTTTGGTTTCGAAAAGCATATTTGGTTTCATTTTGAAAACGAAACCACTACAAGATGTAATTATCTTTGTTGACATCTTAATTAATTCTTATTTTTTTCCTTTCAAGAGTAAATAGAATATCTGTTCATATAAAAAAAAGTAAGTAAATAAATAAATATAGAGTTTATCCGATGATATCTTTCAAATATTGATTGGTGATTTTTTGTTAAGTATGTCGCGAAAGAAATATTTAAAAATGGAAGTCCTTATATTCTCAAAATATAAATTGTTTAGATTAAAGAAAAAAATTGTAAGAACATAGAAGCTGAAAGATAATACTCCAATGATTATTATTGGATATTTAGAACTCGATAGTAAGCTGCGCTTTGGAAGTTGTACTTAGCTCTATCTGTAGATTCCAGAGAAACTCGCTAAGCTTCATGAGTTTCCCGCTGTTAGCCAGCTCCACCACTCTACCATCACCACCGCTACCGGCGGTGATTCCCGGACAGCCGCCGTCTCTAGCTCAGAGGATCCACATCCCATCACATATATATAAGCACCCAACAGCAATCCTTCTCGAGCTCTGCACTTCCATGAAAGAGCTTCACCAAATTCTCCCTCACATCATTAAAAATGGTCTTTATAACGAACACCTTTTCGAAACCAAATTAATCAGCTTATTCACCAAATTTGGTAGCCTTAACGATGCCACCAAAGTCTTTGACTTTGCTAAACTCAAAGTTGACCCCATGTATCATACCATGCTTAAAGCTCATACTCGTCAATCTACTGTGGATTCATCTTTATCTTTTTACTCTCGTTTGAGATATGATAATGTCACTCCTGTAATTTACAATTTTGGGTATTTGCTAAAAGCTTGTGCAGATACTTCTGATGTTTTAAAGGGCAAACAGGTGCACGCGCAGTTGATTCTTCATGGGTTTTCGGATAATTTGTTTGCAATGACTAGTGTAGTGAATCTCTATGCGAAATGTGGGATGGTTGGTGATGCATGTAAGATGTTTGATAGAATGCCTGATAGGGATTTGGTTTGTTGGAATACAGTTATCGCTGGGTATGCACAAAATGGGATGTCAAAGAGAGCGTTGGAGTTGGTTTTGAGGATGCATGAGGAAGGGTGTCATAGGCCGGATTCGGTTACGGTTGTGTCCATTTTGCCTGCTTGTGCTGCTATTGGGTCCCTGCGAATGGGGAAGTCGATCCATGGATATGTTTATAGAAATGGGTTTGAGTCGCTTGTGAATGTCTCGACTGCTTTGGTTGATATGTATGCTAAATGTGGGTCGGTGGCTACTGCTAGGTTGGTTTTTGATAAGATTGATTCTAAGACGGTTGTATCACTGAATTCTATGATAGACGGATATGCACGGAATGGATATTATGACGAAGCTCTTATTATCTTCCGGAGAATGTTGGATGAAGGATTCAAACCGACGAATGTGACTATTATGAGCACTTTACATGCATGTGCTGAATCAAGGAATCTCGAGCTTGGACAATTTGTTCACAAATTAGTCAACCAACTAGGTCTTGGTTCTAATGTTGCAGTTGTTAACTCATTGATTTCAATGTACTGCAAGTGCCAAAGAGTGGATATTGCAGCTGAATTGTTTAAAAACTTGAAAGGAAAAACACTTGTCTCATGGAATGCTATGATATTGGGCTATGCACAAAACGGGTGTGTAATGGAGGCATTAACTCTTTTTGGTAAAATGCATCTGCTGAACATCAAACCTGACTCATTTACAATCGTGAGTGTTGTTACAGCTCTTGCTGAATTATCCGTATTGCGTCAAGCTAAGTGGATCCATGGATTTGCTATAAGGACTTGTTTGAACAGGAATGTTTTTGCAGCGACTGCACTTGTTGACATGTATGCGAAATGTGGAGCAGTTCACACAGCTAGAAAGCTATTTGACATAATGGATGATAGGCATGTTACAACATGGAATGCGATGATAGATGGATATGGCACGCATGGCTTTGGAAAGGAAGCTGTTGAATTATTTGACGAAATGCGAAAGGGGCATGTAAAGCCTAACGACATAACATTTCTATGTGTCATATCAGCTTGCAGCCACTCTGGCTTTGTAGATAAGGGGCGCAATTATTTCAAGATCATGAGGGAAGAATACAGCTTGGAGCCTTCAATGGACCATTATGGGGCAATGGTTGACCTACTTGGTCGAGCTGGTCAGCTCGGTGAAGCTTGGGGCTTCATCGATAATATGCCTGTCAGACCAGGACTCAACGTCTATGGTGCAATGTTGGGAGCTTGCAAGATTCACAAAAATGTAGAGCTGGGGGAGAAGGCAGCGGACAAGCTATTTGAGCTAGATCCTGATGATGGTGGATATCATGTGCTTCTTGCTAATATGTATGCCACGGCTTCAATGTGGCATAAAGTTGCTAAAGTCAGAACTATGATGGAGAGAAAAGGTATCCAAAAGACACCTGGATGCAGTCTAGTTGATTTAAGAAACGAGGTCCACACATTCTACTCGGGAAGCACTAGCCATCCTCAGTCTGAGAAGATCTATGCTTACCTTGAGAAATTGCTTGATAGGATTAAAGCTGCTGGGTATATACCTGATTCCGATTCAATTCATGATGTGGAAGATGATGTTCAGGAGCAATTGTTAAAGAGCCACAGTGAGAAGCTTGCTATTTCATTTGGGCTTTTAAATACAAGTGCTGGTACAACTATTCACATCAGGAAAAATCTTCGGGTTTGTGGGGACTGCCATAGTGCAACAAAGTACATCTCGCTTGTCACGAAACGAGTAATTATTGTACGTGATATGCACCGCTTCCACCATTTTAAGGATGGAACCTGTTCATGTGGAGATTACTGGTGATCTGAATGATTGATAACTCTTCCAAGTTGTTACCTCATGTTGATTTTGTAAACATTATATTGACCTGAAACAAAGATCTATACAAAAGCAACAGTTCAGCAGCAAAGACGGACGTTACGACTGAGGTTGAATTGTTGTCTTTAATTTATTCAATGTCACATTGGCACCTTGAGAGGTATTGAATTGTGGAATGATCATCATATTCAACAACAAAATTTTCAGGTATTTCCTGCTTACCCACAAAATATTTTCAGATACTTCAATCTTATTCTGCTGAACTTTTTATTTTTTCCCGCTGTCTTTTGGAAGTGGATTAATACCTTGAGCTGCTAGTGATATCATAACATTAACATCCATGTATTTACTTGACTGAAGACAAAATACTGCCCTCCTCGAATCTGAGATCTTTGGCCAATTCTACAGAAAATGTGATCTCTGAAAAAGGAATAACTAAGTTCAAAGATCTGGCTCTATCGTTATCTAATAATACTAGAGTTGATATTTTAAAGAGTCTTTACAACCAGTAAATATTTGTGGAGTAAATGTACATTTCATATGCTTATTGTTTCTCTTTATCTATTCAGTATCTCAGAATCCTTAATGTCCTCGTAGCACTTTATCCTTCTAATCCCCTTAAAAAGAATCTACACTACCTGATATTGCACTTCTGCATAATAACATGAGAAGGTTTCAAAGTTATATGTTTCCATTTTCCTAGGTATGGTAATCTGTAAGTAAATTTAAGCGGTAGATTGTCTTATTTTCAGATTGCCAACAGTTGCAGCCTACATGGAAGAACTAACCACGAGAAGTCGCATACTTGGTTCAAGAAAAAACCTGATTAATAGAGTGATATTATTGGCCATATAGCAACAAGTGGGATTTCACTTTTGAGCTATGTTGTGCGGACTCTCAAAAAATGTTGCCGCACCCGTGTCATATCATCCAAAAATGCACTACTTTTGGAGGATCCGACATGCACCCGACAACATTTTTGCAGAGTCCGAGCAACATAGCTTTTGAGCACTATTTTACTTCCTAAAATTTGGAAGTTTAAACAGAAGATTCCAGCAAACTTCAGGCAAAATCTTTAGTGCTTGATGGGCTTTCTGGTAAATTCTACTGGTACCTGGTTGTGGTACTGCTGCTTTCCGATCTGGAATTTCCCAAATTTCTATTACGAGTAATAAAAGGCAACCCTTATCACAAGAAAGGTTCAACGTGGAAGACTGGCAAATACAATTGATATTTAATACTAAGATTGTTACAACCCATATTCGCGTACGTTAGATCACGCCGTAAGTAAGTCGACGTAAATCCGAGAAGAGATTATCTTCGAGATGACAAGAAGTTAATCCTATTGGTATTAAATGATACAAGGGTGTATAAGAGTGATTAACAAGTATTAGAAGTTAAACGAATCAAGTATGTTGTAACCCGTATGAAATGATTAACAAGTATTAGAAGTTAAACGAACCAAGTATGTTGTAACCCGTATTTTCGGGTGAAATTAGAGGTGCTTAATATTCTCAAGAAGTCATGTTTTAAGGTATTTGAATCATATAATATTCGTATCATAAGTCTTGAAGTCAAACGAGTTATGATACAAAGTCAACAAAAGTTGTTGCAACTTACGTTCATAATTTTACTTAAACTTTAGGTCAAATGTTACTAAACTTTTATCCCAATTTACTTGGAATTATGGGGTGACATACCCACCAAATTGAAGATCTATGAGTCTAGTTTCAAACACATTAAACCGTTCGTCGATATGACGTCGGAGTAGAGAGATATTCATGTTTTCACGAGACTGCACAAGCAACTCTCTATGGGACCCACATAGGCGGTTGAGATATATTGATATATATGAGACGCCGTAAGTCCATTTAACTCATTCTTTTTCACTCTCTTCAGACCATAGACACCTAAAAACTCTCTATCAAGGCTCTCTCATGATCCAAGACCAAAACAAAGGGCGAACAACACAAATCAAGTGTCAGGAATCCCGTGGCGCAAGCAAGTTTCTTGTTTTTCCTGTTGTTGCTGAATTTTGTGAGGTTCCAGCTCGTGTGCGAGTGTATACGGATAAAATCGGAGAGTCCGATTTTATGATCATTATGGCATTCCATAGCACGCCTTCAGAAGGCTCGAGGCACAATTTGAGGTATGAAACCGAGGGAGCACATCGAGGATTCTCCACGCTCGGCCTCGCAGTGTGAACTGATAGCCATCGATGAAAAGTGGGGAATTCCCAAAGGCACGTGGTCAGAGCTGACCAAGTTTACAAGAATAGTACAAGCCCGTACCGAGACATTAAATAGTTGTACCAGCTGCATATCTTTGTAATAATTACACATGTGCTATATTGGGATTCCCCTCTCCTATATAAAGGGGACCCTTGTCATTTTGTAAGGGGGAGGATATTCAATACAAGAACAAGAACATTCTCTGCTCTCTAACTCAAACATACTCTACTATTGTTCCATTGATTTATTGCTTACATTTATTGCGTTTCATTCATTGTTCTTCATTTATTGCTCATTATTGATCATAAAGAGGCTATCCTCGAGCCCCCTTCAACTGTTAATTCTTCATCGATCATCCCCGATCAAGCGTATTAGCTCGGCCCCGAGGCCTAGTTTCGGCCATCTCGAGACCTCGTATCAAGACCGTTTGGTTTGCATAACACTACTGCTCTTAGCTTTATCTCATTTCCTAGCTCACACTTAGCACCTATTGCCTAACAACTGGTATTAAAATAAATCACGTATTTTTAGAACCACAAAATCAAATATAATTGTAATTACCATTTTCAAGGTATAGAGGGAGGTTGTTTTAATTGGTTTAAGTTCTGTCAAATACTCTCTCAAGTTTTTAATATGGGATAATACATAAGATGCTCCCTAAACTTGTCCGCAAAAGTCAGTTTCCCATTCAACCTTTACGGGTGTTCCTTTTCCATCATATACTTGTCCGAAATGAATTTAATAACACCCTAAAAGCTTATGTGGCAAAAAATTAAAAATTAAATAAAAAATAGGCGCGTATTACTAAAATTATATCACAAATTTTGATTTTTCTTCTTTTTTTATACAAAAAGACAGATATTCTTGAATCCCCCCCTCTCCATCTTCATCTTTCATGTCCCCAAACCATTCTTCTCCTTCTTATCGACCAAACTCTTCTTCTCCATTTTCACACCGATAATCTAGATTATCTTTCCCCCTCCTCTTTAATCTTTGTCTTCACTGCACAGTCCTTTCTTCTTTAATTACTGTAAAGACCCGTAAAATTTCTAACTAAAAACGATGCCCGGATAGGTCCCCATGTTGATATAGCTATAGAAATTCTTAAAACAAACCCCTTTGGAGTGAAAGTTACCCCAGGACTTAAAAGATAGAATTTTCCAGAATTGCGGGATCTGCGGTCCACTATGCGATCACAGATCATGTATGCGGACCGCATAATGGTCGCATACCTGGACATTTGTTGTCCATTTTGAGGACAACTATGCGGCCCATAATGCGATCATATTTTCGTGAAATGCGGGCCACATAGTTATCACATTCATGCACCTATATTTTTGCGGAGGGAGTTATGCGGCGCACTAAGCGATCGCATAACAGGTATGCGGACCACATAGTTGCCGCATACCTGGGCAACCTGCTTCTCTTTTTGGCTCAGCTGAGGGCCACTTATGCGACAGGTATGCGGACCGCATAACAGGAATGCGATCGCATTCCTGACCGCATACCTGCTTCGGGGCTTCTAAATTCTAATTTAAAAACCCGACCCCCAGCTTAATAAAACACCCATCCCCTTCATTTTAATGATTATCTGATTAAAATATAGAGAAGTGAGAGTTTGTTCTAGTGAGAGAAAGCCATCACCTTCACCAATTGATCCTCCACCTCTACTCGGGCCTGGAAATTAATCAAATATGCGTCATCTTCTTCACCATAAGAGGTAAGTCTCCACCCTATTTCCCTCAAATCTCCAATTCTAGTTAAAATGAAACACACATGGAGTTGTTCTTGAAGATGAGAGTTGAGAATCTTGCATGCATGTACTTAATCTACCATAACCTAGTAAAGGAAAGTAGGTTAGAGTAATCTTCCACAGAAAGGGGTTATGCAATCAAAAGGAACACATAACGTTTGATAAAATGCCCACATGAGTTCAAGCCATGTTCATGAGTCCTAATTCTAAGTTTAAATGTGTCACATTGTAAATTAGATTGAAGGCTCTAGAAGGTCCGGTGATTTGGGACAGAAATTTAAGGAGAAATTCCAATTCGAGGTATGTATGGCTAACTCTAATCTTCGTAGGATAAACCTGTTGTGTTCTCTTTCGGGGTATGATTCTCTTGTTGATTATCTATGGAATTTATGTCCTCTATGTGCCTAAGTGAAGAATTCTTGCTTCTATGTCGTTCCATGCTATTACCATATCATTGTGCTACTTGAGTATATGCGTTGTGATCATTTCCTTCTTCTACTATGTGTGCGATCCTTGTATATGATGGGTGTGGTAAATATGAAAGATTGGTATGGTATGAAATATGCATCAAAACGTTGTAATGATATGAAATATGAGTAAAGAGATGGTAATGATGTGAAATACGAATCAAGAGGTTGAATTGATATGAAGCATGAATTAATGAATTGGATTGTTATGGAATATGGATCAAAGGATGGATTGTTGTGAAATATGAATCAAAGGATTCTAATGATATGAAAGACGGATCAAAGAATGATATGTGTTGGGGATAAAAAAGGTTAAAAATGATGCAAGTGATCTAAAATATCCATAAATGGACCGGGAGAATGTTCTAGGGGTGAGAAGGCCTATCCGATCTGGCTAGGATCGGACTCCATGACGTACACATAGATGACTTGATATTGTGATATAATTATGATTATTGTCCTCACTGTTTCAGTTGAGATGGCCTAGACGATCGGGCAGAGATCGGACTCCGTGTGTTGTGCACATGCCACGGTGTTAGCCTAGCCAATTCGGGTAGAGATCGGACTCCGTGTGACTAAGCCACGGTGGTGATATGTGATGTGATTGATATTCGGACCTCACCTAGGATGGGTTAGCCGATCGGGCAGAGATTGGACTCCGAGTGACAACGACACGGTGGATCAGTAATAATAATAACAAGATGAAACTTAAAGGAACATAATCAAAAAGATGGAAAAACGAGATGAGGGATGTGGAAATTCTTGTGCGTATTTTCCCTTGCTTCGGTGCATTGTTGTATGATACCTCTACTTGAGTTTGACTGTTGATGTTTTTCCTATCTAGAGTAGGTTTGTTCATACATACTAGTACTATTCAATGGTACTAATGTCCCTTTTGCCGGGGGAGCTACATCTTTTAAATGGATGTAGGAGGTTCCATAGCATGTACCGCTGATCGCCGTTAGTGGTGCATTCTCTTCATCCCTTCAGCAGTTCTGGTGAGCCCCACTTCCTCTCGGGGCTGTGTGTAGTTCATGTTGACTCATTTTGTATATGTCGTTCTTTTGAGGTATAGCCGGGGCCTTGTCGCCGGCAAGTCTATGTATTCTTTTCCGTACTCTTAGAGGCTCCGTAGACATTATGTGAGTTGTAAATATATTTTGGGTAGTTGTTTTACTTACTCGTAATCGTGGTCCCGTATCGGGAAGGTCGTACTTGATATGTATGTTTTGGTAAGATCTAATGTTAAAACGTTAAACGAGGAAAAATGGACTTTATGTTGTGAATCCACGCTTTTGATTTTCTCTTGCTATTTCATATGAATAATGTATGCTATAAACACGGGAAAACGCGTTGGGTAGGAAAGGAAAATCAGGTTCGCTTGACCGGATTCATTCGGTTAGGCGCCGGTCCCGTCCCTCGGTTTTGGGGCGTGACAATTACCTATTTTCTTTTGTCACCGGATGCAATTTTTGTTAAAATATTTCAATAGGCAGTAGATTTTGTCGAACGGGTATTTCTCTTTGCATAGAAAACCTTTAAGAACAACAACAGACACTACACTGATTGTGCAAGGCTGTAATTGAAGAGCACAAAATCCAATGTTTCACATTATATTTTTCCTGGTGAAATTAAGAGTTTACTAATTGGGAAATGTTGGATTTGGGTTCTTTTGAAATCGATTTTGAGCATATCATTAACTTGCAACAGAAATTCATCAATTTAATATACAATTTAATGAATTTAGTGATGGTTGATTGAATTGATGATGATGAATTTGGCAGTGAAACTGGTGGTGTAAATTTGGTGGTGACTAGTAAAATTGGTGGTGATTGGGTTTGTGATGGTGGTGTTATTGGTGGTAATGAAGGTTTGGTGGTGGGTGTGGAAGAAGACAAAAAAATGTGTGAATAAAAAAAGGAAAAAAAAGTTAAAAACAGATGATCTTGACGTCGTGCTGATGTGGCATGCGCGTGTGATGCACCTTATACTATAGAATTATATTATGTTTCAACTAGCAAAAGTTTCCATAATTTTTTTATTTTTCTTGCATTAACAAATGTCTGCATGCAATGACCAACAAAGGTGCTATTGTGGCAAACGTTGTATGATGAAGTCATGTTGGTCCGATGGTACTGTTGGGCGCAGATACTGGATGTGTCTAAACAGGTTTGGGGGCAATGACGGAAATTATTACAATTTTGAGGAATGATATGATGAACCCATTAAGCAAGAATACTACAAAGAATCTTTGCAGTATATTTGAAATATGAACTGTGAATACCAACGCCGTGAGTCTGAAATGAAACGAGAAATTGCGGCATTGCAGGAGAAACTAAAAGAGGCGGAAGAAGAAAAAAATAGGCCGGAAGAGAAATTTAAGTGGTTGGAGCAGAGAATAATAGGTGGTAGTGACTAAACAAACACATGTATATGTTGAGTGTAGTATTTTATCTTTATGCTTTTCGTGTCATGTATTTTCATTAGTTGTACTGAATTTAAATTATGTTAAGTTTCTATGTTTGTGTTTGTGTTGTAGTATTAAAATAACAAAGAATCGGATAAATAAAAACATAATGCGCATACAATGTAAACAATAAAAATTGTTGCTATTATTTACTGAATGCCATATTTACATAAAATACAAAAAAATCAATGTGTCGCACAGTCTGTGTGCTTCAATGCAGTCGCTGGCCTGAGGCGCATCCCATACCGCCCCGACTAAGCTATCAAGATCATCCTCATCGCGTCGCCTCTTTATCGCAGGATGCGCTGAGGCATGATCGTTAGTAGGGCTGGCAGGCTCGGTAGAAGGAGTCGTCGGTCCAGTAGTAACCTACAGAATAATAAGTTATTTCAGTATATGAAATATATATTAGTAATGTACGTGTTAAGTCACAAAAATTTAAATTGTCTTACTATTGTCTCGTCGGGCTCCTAAATATAATCATCCGTCGCAACCAGGTCAGCATCGCACAAAGTGGCCTCCGTGATGAGGATGAAGCCTTAATAAAAGAATATAAAGATATTTATGGTTAATCAATGAGATAAAAACAAATTAAAATTTTAATAGTAATACAAACATACCTGTGTTTGTGAAAGATCCCAAACATCCCTCGATGATGAGTCATAACTCAGTCGGCGCCCACTATCAACATCTCAGGTCGGCCGATCATCAGCAATGGTCGATGGGCTTGGAAAATATTGATCCCAATCCTCTCGCGTAATGCCCGTGCCCGTGATCAACAATGGATCTGACGGGGTCACCTGCGAAGTCCCTAGAGTGAGCTGAAGCTGAAGGCTGTATGACGGCATATTGTTGTGAGGGTTGTCTAGCTCATGGAGGTCACCTGGCTGATCAGCTCCAACATCCTCAACAGGTGCCTCAATGCCCCCATGCTGGGGACCACTTCCTCGCCAACCCTCACGACCTCGTGGGACATCCCTACCTCGTGGGGCACGCCTGCCACATCGACCACGCTTCGGTGCCACTGGTGCCCCACGATGTTAATGCTCTGGCACCACATAAGCAGGCTCGTGTCCTAAGCGCTCATCATCTTGGTCTCGCTGCAATGCCCCGACATCCAGCTCTGTAACCTGCCAGCCATACTCGTGCAAAGTGGTTGCTCCCTCGCCGGTATGTTGTTGCATCTGTAGTCCCAACTAGTGGAACAAATGTAGGCCAATAGCCTGCATTTATAACATGTAAAATATAAATTTCGGAACACTATGTTAAAATTATAAGAAAGTATACCAAATAACATACTAGTGCCTCGTTCCTCCCGACGAATGGAACGTACGGACCAGCAATGGGATTCCCGACAAAAAGTCGGGTAACTCTGGGGTACCAGCACATATAATCATGCTCAGTAGCCTTCCGGCGCAGTGAAAGGGGGGAGGGGGAGGGAAGGGGGGAGGAATCAGGTCAAGTCTCTTGTCCCAAGTATCGATCTGCACCTCTAGCCATTCCATATATGTATGGTCCACCCTGAACGATCATCCCATTGGAAATATGTGATATGCCAGGCGGGCGGTGGCAATACAAGCTGCGGGCGGCCAAACTGGCGAAGTACCCGCTCGGTGGCATGATGCTGCACAATATCAAGGCACATCAATGGGACGGACGATCTCCAAATAAGTCGGTCGGCCGAGCAATAATCCGGCAAGCCAGCTAACAGTTCGTCGCTATATGACCCCCAAATGAACTATTAAGTAACAACAAAAAACGTGAGTATACACAACACATTTGAAGCCAAGCCAAGTAAACTTAGGTATACATTTACCTGTGCACCCTCTAGCAAATCCAACAAATCCCTGCACAAGGGGAGATTATGTCGATCCTAGTACGCTCGTCCATATCCTCGCCTATCAACCCACCTCTTAGCTAGAGGGAGAAACGGAGGTGGTGCATCCGGAGCTAATGGTGGTAAAAGTGGTTGCAACTGCAGGAACCGCTCCCAGAGTGGACATAAAATTTAAGGTATATTTTTACTAGGTATCTTATAAGGAATAGAGTATTCAAATATGTTTTCACCTGTAGCAGCGGCAAAAATCCAGCAACGTCACGCTGGGTGCCTATTCTCGCCCGACACATCTGCCTGTATAAGTAGCCGAGAACAACATCACCCCAGCTGTACTGGGGTAAATCATCTAGACGCGATGATGAAGAAATCTCAAGCTGACTAGGTTCCCCGAAGTGTTCGGGAACAATACCCCTCTAAACATAAGGAGTAGCAGCAACCTCGTGTATCGGTGAATATGAAGCTCCGGTGTATCGTCTGTGATGTCAGGGTGCAATGCTTCCAAATGCTGTCGGACAGTCGTCAAGTGCAGACGACTATCCCCAACCAGTGCAGTCTCCTCCGGTGGCTGTAAACCCATGAGCCACTACAACACGTCCAGGTACTGTAAACCCATCTACTCTCTCATGGCATGCGGCATAGCAACAAGGTGACCATCAACGGGCAGCCCGTACATGATCTCCACGTCCTGCAGCGTGATGGTGGCCTCGCCAATGGGCAAATGGAATGTGTGCGTCTCCGGTCGCTACCGCTCTATCAGGCTCGTGATCAACGACCAATTGAGCTGCAACCGGTTGATCTCTGTAATCCTATAAAAGCCCGTATCCTGGAGGCGTCTGATTATATGGGGATGGAGAGCGCGGTTCTTGAGAAAGCCCCACATGTTGTCTACTCTCCGGGCGCAGGAAATTTGGGCCAGTAATTGTCCCTCCCAAATGTGGGACGACCTATGATCGCCCTGTAACGTGAGTAGCTCCAGGCTGGCACGTCCGGGATGCAAAGGAGGAACCTCCATGTCATCTACTGTAAATTTAAAAATATTAATTACATTATTTTACTTTAATATGATAGTTTATTATTTTACATGTTAGTTTTATTATGTTATATGTTTGTTTGTAAATTAAATAATTAATTTTTATAATTATACAATATTTAATTAGTAAAATTTCACATATGGGTTCTGGGATCGATATTTGAGGCCCAGTAGCACCAAGATATCCTAAAATATTATGTTCATGATGAGAAAATTTTCTCGATTTATAACTCAACATGTCTGTTATTTTAAATGTTTATTTTAAATTTTAGTTTAATATTGTATATGTTAGTTTTATTAATTTATATATTAGTTTTATTATTATATCTTTTGTTTATGACTCACTTATTTTTTACTATAATAAAATTAAATAATTAATTTTCATAATTATATAAGCTTTTATTATTAAATATTCACATATTGTTCTGGACTCGATATATGAGGCCCAGTAGCACCAAGATATCCTGAATTATTGTGTTCATAATGAGAAAATTTTCTCGATTTATAACTCAACATGTATGTTATTTTAAATGTTAGTTTAATATTGTATGTGTTAGTTTAATATTGTATATATTAGTTTTATATATATATATATATATATATATATATATATATATATATATATATATATATATATATATATATATATATATATATNTTTATTTTTTTCTATAATAAAATTAAATAATTAATTTTCATAATTATACAAGATTTTATTATTAAATATTCACATATGGGTTCCGGGCTCGATATTTGAGGCCCGGTAGCACCAAGGTATCCGAAAAGTATTGTTGTTTTCTCATGTTATTTTCTTACGATCATTGACTAGAATTGGACAGAGTTTGTGTTTGAACTATCAGTTATTTTGACGTATTTTTGCATATAATAGATACTTAAATGATTAATTTCAATAACTACATGATACTACGCTAAATGACACTACATATTACTATGCTAAAAGCGCACTACATTAAAAATACAAGCACTATATTAGGCCATAAGATACCACAAGAGGAAACTAAGGTAACAATTTATCTATTTTACTAGTCTTTAAGCAAATAAATAATTTAAACCAGATAAAAACAAATTAATTTAACCGCAAAGCATTCACGAAAATACATATACCACAATAAAAAGTAACTTATTAACATTTTTTAACAACTAATAATAATTTCTCTATTTTTACTATTTTTAGCACACTAATATCATAGTCCAGATAAAAATAACAAAATAGTTAAATCGCAAACAATCACAAAACAACAATGAACATATTAAAAACAACTAATATTCATTTTTATATGCGTTCAACAAAAACTAAGTCGGAATACCTCGATTTAAGGTTTTTGGAAAGTTGAAGATTTGGCGATTTGGAGTCGAAACGAGCAACCCACAACGAGAGAACGCCTTAGATAGGATGTGAGACCGAGAATCTTTACTTTTTGTGGGACGGGTGGGGTCCACTCGAGCTTTTTTGGACGTTAAGGGGGGGGGGGGGCCCTGCCCTTTAT
>ML268713.1:50421-63021 GCA_005239495.1 Nicotiana undulata
GGGGGGGGGGGGACTGTTCGTTTGGTTTTTTAAAGGGGGTGGGTTCTGTTTGGTAGGGGAAGGGAAGGGGACGAGTCTATTTAATAGGTATAGCGCTATTTATTAAGGCTCTATATAACACCTTAATAAACGACGCTATACCTGGCCATTTTGTCAAGTTCAAATATAACGCCCTTTTAAAGGGCGCTATATGTATTTTTGTCACTAATTTCTTTTTCCACGCAATTCAGTTTGGTTCCGGACTCCCGTAATTTCTAAGTATATTTGGAATTTAGGTTAAATCAGAGTAGAAGCGGGGAGAGAAAAATGAATCCATTGGTGGTGACTGGAGTTTGGAGCAGAAGTAAAGCAACACACAAAATTTGCCTCCAATATTAGTCAGTCTTTGCCTTCGCTCTTCCTTTCTGAATAAAAAGATTCGAAGTTTACCTCTTCAAGTCTTAATATGTACTCCCTCTATTTCAATTTATGTGAACCTATCTGTCTGCGCCCGGAGTTTAAGAAAAAATGAAGACTTTTAGAATTTGTGGTCCTAAACAAGTCAGAAAGGGTTCTGTTTACGCAAAAATTACTAAGCTTTTTGTCAAACCAATTAATGAAGAAAATGTAGGATAAATCTTAGCCAAACATAATTAACTCTAGATCTAAAATAGTGAACATGAAAATCAGACGAGATTAAATTTATATAGCTCCTCTTAAGACATCAAATACAAATGATAGGCTTACATCTTTGATACATTGTTTCATACTTGTAAGAGCAAAGAGGGAAGGAATGCTATTGACAATTATTGGACCTATCTTTGTTGAATCAGCCATGGAGATTACCGAGATTTGCGACCCAAATCTAGGCTTTTAACTTGTTCGAGATCTTCTCCTCTTCCTATGTTCCCTTTTCTTTTTTTGGGAGTCAGCCCCATTTTCTTGCCTTCTTACCTTCTATTTATATTACCCGTGTTCCCCTTTGTCCAATGGTCTTTAACCAAAATGTTCTCTCTTGATTTCATTATCCCCCCCAAGCTTTACGACAAGTCCTTCGCCGTACAAACTTAGTGATGGCTCGATCTCGGCCATGGTGGTCATACCTTGTGAACACGAACACAACTTAGTCAACCCCCTATTATTACATGTAGCGTTGGTCCTTCTAGATAGATTTTGACCCATACAGTTAGTCCTCCGCTTGTTGGGGTCGCCTCTCGGCGAGCTCGACGGATGGACTCCGCTAATTCGAAAAGAGAGAAACTTGTCCGCCTCATACAAGGGATGAGATCCTCTTAGCGAGATGGTGACGTGACGATTCAAGAACCGCATCTGACCACTTTATCAGTTCAGAATTGGACTGTCACATCAATTCCAGAGGTCATAAATACTTAAGTGTCATTATGGCGCACGTTCCCCAGACGTCGTGTCATTTCTCGTGCTTTTCCTATTTCTCTTTCTTAATTGGCGGCTCTTGTTTTCCCGCTCAGGGAATTTATACCCTTATAAATAGGGGGGAGCCCCTTATTTGAATGTATCATCTTTCAATTGTTTTAAGAAAAGAGTTCTGCAAATATTTCGTCCTCTGGTTCCTCATACTTCTGCGTCTGCCAAAATTCGTGGTGTTCATTGCCTTTTTCCCTTCACCGTTTTCATTTCTTTTAATCAAAAACAACAAATGGATGGTACTTCTTCCCATTATGACAGGGTTGTTGGTGCCCCGGTGCCGGAGGGTGACGTAACCCTACACTAGGAGGGAGTAGAGGTGGTGGAAGATGAGGGGTTCCATACGGTGGATGAGGTGGTCCTCGCCCTGGAAGAGCGAGGATTGATTTTAACAGCCTTGTCGAAGATTAACCGACGCCCGTTCCTTCCACTATGGATAAGGCGGTGATCCCAACGCTCAAATCCAAGTGGGGAATCCCCGCTCATATTGAAATGGTGTCGGCGGGGAGCGATATAGTGCATTTGCACCACCCGGGATACTACGCGTTTTATGTGTATCCCTTTATTGTTGGGTACACGCTTCCCCTTCCTTCTCTGGTGGTTGATTTCTACCGATTCTATTAAGTGTGCCCGACCCAACTCTCTCTGTACGCGTACAAGCTCCTTCTTATGCTCATCAAGTATGCGGAGCTGGCCAGCCGAGGAATTTCTCTAAGGCATATGCTCCACATCTTCGCACCTCATTTTCTTCGGGGCACGATGATTCATATATGCCATCGAGGGACCAAGAGTTTGGTGGTGAAGATGGACGATAAGGCTAACCGTGGCTTTTGGGAAATCTACCTCTGCATGAGGACAGAGCACCTTGTGGCGAACTTGGCAGGGTTCCCGGAGACGTGGAACTTTTCTCGTAAGTTAACCTATGTTTATTTTGTGATTTCTCTTAGGACGATCGTTGACTGTCTTCCTTTCGGCGACTTTGCTGAAGATTTGTTTATTTTTTGTTTTTTCCTTATTTTTTGTAGCTGATAAGTTACCTCCCCCGCTAGTTGCAGATATCCGCGAATGGGTGGGCGCAATTCTTCCCCAAACGGTTGGGATTCGCGAATGGGCGTATTTTCATGAGAAGTTTAGGCGTAAGCCACTTACTGGTGAGTTGGCTGGTAGCCTTGCTTTTTCTCCCTGCTTCATAGTTTCTTTAACCTCGTCGTTATATGATCTAATCCATCCTTGCCGACAGGTCGGAGAGGAGTGAGAAGGACGAGGGATCCTCTTCTCGCATTTCGTCAACCGGTGTCCTCTATCCGGCCCGCACCAAGGGTTACTGCGGGCAAGGATACAGGGAGCCTAGCTACTAGTCAAACCGCGCCTACGGCCGAAGTTGTAGGCTTAGAAGTTGCTTCCCATCCGGAGACTCCAGTCCCCGCAGTTCGCTCAACAGGAGAATCTTCCCTTGTTGGTAATGGAGAGGCCCCATCGAAGAGACGAAGGGTAGTGTTGGAAGAGGCCTCTATAGCCAAAAGGTCCTCGAGGGAGACCTTGTTTCGTCGGTTCCTGAAACCGGTGGTGGGGCTAACCAAGAGGTGGAGGCGAGGCCTATTGCGAACGCTCAAGAGGCTAGTGTAGCGAAGGTACGGAGTACCGAGGTCGCCGTAGTTATACCGAGTAGGCCACCATCATCCCGACAGAACTGCGCCCCTTCTTCGGCTAAAGAGAAAGGAAAAAGGCGTTGTGGTTAAAAATTATGAGACTGAATCCGACATCGACCCTGATGACATGAGGATGCTAGAGGAGGCTTTACCACGATTTTGGTAATGGTGGAGGTCCCTCTCGCATACTCAAAATTCTGTCGGATCTCAACCTACTGCAGGATACGGTGGACTTGGTGCCACAGTTTGATCTCCTATGTTCCGCCGTTGAAAGCGGAGTCTTACGGGAGGTCAGCGATTCTCAGTTGTCGTGTGGTGTAGCCGCAATGGGCTTGAGGGTGAGTTCCTTTTTATCCTCTTTGTTTTGTGACCCTACATCTTTACTGACTCTTTCCCTCCCTTTCCACAGACTTACTTGCTGGAGATCGAGAGTGCTCGTAGGGCTGAGACGCGGGCCGAGATTTTTCTAAAAATGGCCGAGAAGTATCAGCGGTATCGTAATAGATGTCATGAGTTGCGTGAGCGGCTTAGATCAGGCATTGAAGTGATCGGCTCCCGCCTATACCACTAAATAGTAGCAAGGAAAGGGTCGAAGCAACTTTTACCCGAAGGGTCGGGATCAATTTCCACAGGGAGCTATGTATGTGGGAGTTAAATGTCTAAACGATCTAGTGGCGTGTCATGCTCTTAATTACACTTCTCATAAAAAGGTTGTTGTAATTGTACTATGATTTAGTCTGTTTGAAAATTATGAACTAGCTAACTAATGTCTTTTTGTGGATTTTCTTAGTTTATAAAAGGACTAGGGCTGTGACTTTCTCCTAGGTGAGTGACTAACGGATCTAAAATTGAGAATGAACTTGAATGTGGGTGAAAAGCATAACCTCATGTAAAGTTTCTCACCCACTACCTCTCGGTAATATGGGTGACTTTGCCCAATTTGGCCTTCTCAAGCACAATTGGGTGTTTTCATATATGCACATGAATTGGCTCAAGTCGGGTGTATCTATCTCTAACATTCACCCTTCTATTGGGTCTAGTAATCTATTGAGTTTGCCCCAATACATTGTTAGCTCAATTACCTAGATTTGGGTCCTCTTTCTCAAGAGTGACCCTAGTCATTAAGGCTTGAAATAGTGTTTGCAACCACTAAATCTGAGATTTATGCACAAATTAAGCTAAATACCAAACACCCATACACATAATCATCCTAAAATTGAAAACCCATTAATTACCCATACTAGGGTTGAGTCACAACCCTAGCTTAAGGGTCTAGCTACTCATATTTGCAGAAGAAACACAACTAGAAGATGAAATTTAGCTCATAAATGTAAAATACAAGATAATAATTGAAGAACTATGGTTAAAGCTAAGCTAAAGTTACTCAAAATAGTCAAAAAGAACTATTCACGTGTTCTCCAAACGGCTGCCTCCCTAAAAAATGAGAAAAAGATCTATTTATATTAGGCTAAAAATACTGGACAAAATTACCCCTACTGGGAATCCGCTCCCAGCGTATTTCTGAGCGCCGTGGCAGAATGGCTTCTGCTGCAGCGGTCTTGAATTTTGTAACTCTCTGATTCCTCCAAACCGCATCCAGCGGATAAATAGAACGCTGCAACGGTGGCTGGAATGCGGCAGCGAAAAGCTACCGCTGACCGCGAAAACTTGAATTCCCACTGCTGCCAACTCTCTGAAGTTTCTCAAACACGTCCAGCGAATAAATGGACGCTGAAGCGGAAAATAGTGCGGACAACGCTTTGCATAGCCTCAAAAACACCTCTCTGAAGTTTAACAAGCGGGACAGTGGATAGAAATCCGTTACAGCGAAGTGATAAACACTGCAGCGGAAAAGTGAGTGTTGCAGCATTTCTGATGGTTCAGGGACTTTTCAAGTTTTTCTCCTTTTGAGATCTTTGTGGATCAATATTTACAAATCAACTCAATTCCTGCAATTCAAACAACTTGCATAAAAAATGTGGGATTATTGTAGTCAAATTAGCCTAAAAACCTAATAAAATGGGAGTAAATAGTAGTACAAATCACTAGTTATCAGTACCCAGTCTACTAGGGAGGAATTGGAGAAATATGACGGCCTGATGCGGTCTATCCGCAGGTGCAGTGAGCTCGAGGAGCTACTTCATTCCAAGAACAAGGAGCTTGAGGTGGGCAAAGGGTTCGCCGCGGAGTGTGATCATCTTCAGGCCAAGGTGTTATCGTTACGAGCTGAGCTCGAACAAAATGTTGTTAGAGTCGATGCTCTCAGTGCAGAATGGACGGAGAAAGTGGCCGAGTTAGAGCGAGCCGAGGGTGCTCGAGTGTTAGCTTTGGCGAGCGCTGCAGCGCTTGAAGATGCTATCCGCGTCCTCAGATCCGAGCAGGAGTCGTAGAGGGTGAAGGCCACAACGAGGGAGGTGATGCTGTCGGCGAAATAGACCGAGAAGCTTCAAATTTGGGAGATCGGGTCGTGACCCTCGAGGCTAAGAAGGCGCAATTGTTGGCTTAGGTTGAATCTGCCTTTGCCGCTGTTCCTCGCCACTTGCATGAGCAGTGGGTTCATGTCGAGGCCCAACGAGATATATACAAGGGTTTTTGGGAGGCGGGAAGTATTTATGAGGCTGCCTTTGAAGATGCTCGGGTGAAGGAACGCGAGGCTCATGTCAATTGCGGCTACGACCCTGCGACACTGGAGGTTAGTGAGGGTGCTGATGTTGAGGATGGGTTTCCTGATGATGATGATGGGGAGAGCGGCGGTGGAGATGACGCCGAGTGAAACGTTGCTGCAACTTTCATACTTAGTTTTTTTTGTTCTTCTTGTTTGTTTTCATTTCTTTTTTTTGTGGGCCCGTTCTGACCTTTTGTAAGGTGCGGCTGTTGCGCACGTACATTCGAATGAAACAGTTGCTTTGCCTTTGTTTGTGTATCTTTTGATATTCCTTTTCCTTCCCTCCCGTTTATTGCATATATATATTTTTTGCGTAGACCTTCGGATCTCTTAGAGGCGATTCCCTGATCCTTTTAATTGGGAGTCTGACCTTGCCCGAATCAAGTGGGCACTCATCGTGCAAACCCGAATGAAGTCACTTTGGATATGTAAATCCGGGCGAAGTCGACTTAGGCAGAACTAAACTTAATTTGAGTGAGGTCGAATTCAAACTCGCCATCTTGGACGAAGTCAGTTTCGACTTGTATGTTTGAGTGGAATTGAATTCGGTCTTACCAATTCAGGCAAAGTCAATTTTTCCATACGTATTCGAGCGAGGTTATTGGATTTGGAGTTTCCATCTTAGGTGAAGTCAGTTTCTGACTTATGTACTCGAACGAGGTCGAATTTTCTTTTCATTTGGCGATGGCCGATGGCAGTAAGGGTGTCAATTCGAGCGTGATCGGAATTATAACCCATTCTGAAGTCGACCAAGGTCGAACTTACTTTTCGTTTTGACGATGGTCGTAAGGGTGTTAATTCAAGCGAGGTCGAGATCATAACCCATTGTAAAGTCGAGCGAGGTCAATCTTTCTTTTTGTTTGGCGATGGCCGATGGTCGTAAGGGTGTTAATTAAAGCGAGGTCCAAATCATAACCAATTGTAAAGTCGAGCGAGGTCGAACTTTCTTTTCGTTTGGCGATGGCCATAAGGATGTTAATTAGAGCGAGGTCGAAATTATAACCCATTGTAAAGTCAAGCGAGGTCGAAATTTCTTTTTGTTTGGCGATGGACGATGGCCGTAAGGGTGTTACTTCGAGCGAGGTCAAAATTATAACCCATTGTAAAGTCAAGCGAGGTCGAACTTTATTTTCGTTTGGCGATGGTCGATGGCCGTAAGGGTGTTAATTCGAGCGAGGTCAAAATTTTAACCCATTGTACTATCTTTTGGAGAACATCACTCGTCACTGTATCGTCTACGCGTGCGCCGATGTGAATCTTGGATCGCAGTTTGCTTAATTTTGCTTTCATTGGAGAATACTGTGCGTTTCCTGGGTGAGTCACAGTTTGTTTAACTTTGCTTTCATTGGAGAATACTGTGTGTTTCTTGGGCGAGTCCCAGTTTGTTTAATTTTGCTTTTATTGGAGAATACTGTGCGTTTCCTGGGCGAGTCCCAGTTTGTTTAATTTTTCTTTCATTGGAGAATATTGTGCATTTCCTAGGCGAGTCCCTATTCTGGAGATTGTTTCTCAACAGTAGACCTGTGCCGAATTGTTCTTGATGATTTGCAGACTGGGACGACTTGGCTTTGCTCGATCGTTGCCTGCGAGACGACATGGTATAGAACCCTTTCCTGGGGTGTTTTGGTTGCGTCAGTTCCTTATCCGTGTACCTACGAGGGTGCTCGTGTTCCTGTTTGGTACCGACAGAAGAACGTGATAAGTTATACTCAAATGAAGTTCGGTTACCTTGGCCCGACAAGCCGGTGAAATGAGGAATGGCGCTATATGGTCGCTCGCTTCGCCTCGTACTCGAATGATGGTTTCAGATTTGGTAGCCGTGCTCGGCCTCGTCGTTAATCGCGCCTAGGCTTCTCGTGGGTTGGACTTACATCTTGCTCGTTGGGATATTGAGACCGAGTCCCAGTCCGAACCCGTTCAATATGCACAAATAAGGGAAACATGTCATACTTTGTTCATAAATCATCCAGTGCGTGTGGGTACGAAGATAAGGCAGGGTATGCCCGCTATTTCAAAGGATCATACAGTAGGCTATCGTCTCTTCCTAAGAGGTGGAAGTACAGGTCGGTATGTAAGGCTATCGTCATACTTTGTTCATAAATCATCCAGTGCGTGTGGGTACGAAGATAAGGCAGGGTATGCCCGCTATTTCAAAGGATCATACAGTAGGCTATCGTCTCTTCCTAAGAGGTGGAAGTACAGGTCGGTATGTAAGGTGAATACGTCGAATAGGATTGCGGTCATGCCAAGCGCATAGTGACCGCGATTTTACTTTAAAAATATGCATACGACAAGCCAAACCCGTTATTACAGGTGAGGTGTGGGTTTTTCATAGACGTCAGATATTGTCTCGATTTTATGTGGAAATATAACCCAGAATGGGTTGGTTATCTCAACCACTTATCTTCTACTCTTTCGAGTTGGTGTTCGCACCGGGGTGGTGAGGCTATGATAGTCGGGAAGTGATATTTTGGCTAGTTTTAGATCTAAAGGAAACTAGAATTTGACTAGGCAATCCCCACAGACGGCGCCAAATTATTTACGCAAAAAGTACTAAGCTTTTTGTCAAACCAATTAATGAAGAAAATGAAGGATAAATCTTAGCCAAACACAATTAGCTCTAGATCTAAAAATAGTGAACATGAAAATCAGACGAGATCAAATTTATATAGCTCCTCTTAAGACATCAAACACAAATGATACGCTTACATCTTTGATACATTGTTCCGTACTTGTAAGAGCAAAGAGGGAAAGAATGCTATTGACAATTATTGGACCTATCTTTGTTGAATCAGCCATGGAGATTACCGAGATTTGCGACCCAAATCTAGGCTTTTAACTTGTTCGAGATATTCTCCTCTTCCTCTGTTCCCTTTTCTCTTTTTGGGAGTCATCCCCCTTTTCTTGCTTTCTTACCTTCTATTTATACTAAGGGTGTTTATCGGGCGGGCTGGGACGGGCTGGACACAAAAAACGTTAGCCCGTTAGGGTTCGGGGCGGGCTGTTATAGGGCTGGGATTTTGCGGGCTATATAGGGCCCGTGCGGGCTTGGTTTAACAGGCTCAGGCGGGCCGGGTTTTTATTTTTTATTTTTAATTAAGTTATATTTTTCTTTTTCAATGTTATTGATAGTTAAGTGTTTTCAAACTTTTAAGGGTTAAAATTAAAGATTAGAATTAAACTTTTAAGGGTTTAGAATTAAAAGAATAAACTAAAACTTGCAAATTAAACTATTAAAGTTTACAACTTTACATAATATAAAATATAAAATATAAATTAAATTTCAAACTTGTACTTATAGTCTTATACGTCTAATAATATATTAATATTAAAATAACAAACTAAAACATTAAACATAAATGCAAACGTTTCAAATTTGAAATTTTAATTTCAAACTTTGAGGTGTAAACTTTAAAGTTTAAAAAGTTTAAAAATTTAAATTTGAATTTTAAAATTCTAAATTGGAAAATAGAAAGTAAGTGTCTACTAAAAAATATTGAATAAGACTAACATGCAATATCAAAAATTCACAATATATAAGTAACTTTGATATTTTTATTGAATAATATATAATGCTTCAAATTAATTTGCAAGTTCTTTTTTGATTTTTTTAATATTTGAACTTGCTAATTAAAAGTTTACAACAATTGTTAAAAAAAGAAAAGAAATAGTAAATCACATGTTTTGCATCATCTTTGTAAGCTCTTTCATGTCAACATGAGGTTCTTGGTTTCCGGCATTGGTTGAATAATCGGTACCATAAACCATTATATCTCTAATTTCTTGGTCCTCCGCATCATCTACCTCGTCACGCCCTTGATTTCGCCGTTCTGATCTAATCCAATCTCTGAAGCACACTAGAACTTCCAAAGCGTTGCTGCCTAATGAATGACGGGTATCTCCTAGCTGCTGTCTTGCTTGGCTAAATGCGCTCTCTGATGCGACTGTTGAAATAGGCACATTTAGAACGTCTCGAGCCATGGCCGAAAGAACAGGAAATTGATTTGAGTTGCTCCTCCACCAACTCAGAGGTAGAAAATCTTTTGTGAGGGGCTCCGGTGACTTTTGCAAGTAGAATTGGAGTTCATCAATATTCCGGCTACTGGTTTGTTGATGCTCTGCTAGTGTAGACCAAATCCAATAATCTTGAACATTATCATCATCTTCCAAAGTTGTTCCAGATGTTGAAGTATTACTTGAAGGAATATTTTCATCTACAACCGAAGAAGCATCAACAATGTTAGCATAATAATTATACAAAGTTTGTAAATATTTGTGTAGATCAGAAATACAAGTGTCACTATCAGGAGTTTCAGTTGCTCCAATATCCATATAAGTATATAAAGCACTGATTAATTGGCGACACTTTATCATTTTGATAGTAGGGTTTAAAATAGCACCAATTAGGTAAATAGGGGGAATTGGGAAGAAATATTTTTTAAACTTATCTAGCATTTGTTCAACAACAGCAGTATATCCGTCTTTCATCTTCAACTTATGTAGTAAAAGAGAAATTTCAGCAATAAGAACTAAACCATTTATAATAGTAGGATAATAAGCTCCAGAAAACTCAAGTGTAGCCACATAAAATTTTTGTAAAAACTTTACAACATCTTCAATGACATCCCAAGTTTTAGATGTTAACAAACGGTTAAGATCGGTACAATGAGAATTAGCAACTTCAGTTATAAGCATTCTATATTTATAACAACATCTTAGGAATAAATAAGTATAATTCCACCTAGTAACTATTTCTTCAGGCATGAGTCTTGGTTTTAGTCCATAGTGTACACATTTTTCCTTAAATGCATTTAATCTAGCACTTCTATTATTTCCTTGAATTACACCAACAACTCTCCTAACTAAAGTGATTTCATTGTGAAATAAGTCAAGGCCACTCTTCACAATCAAGTTATAAATATGACATGCACATCTAATATGAAATATTTCAGGAAGTGGTGGGTGTAGATGCAATTTAAGTAATGTAATAGCAGCATTGTTGTTAGAAGCATTATCAAATGACATACACAAAACTTTTTCTGCAAGATTATAAAATAAAGCAACTTCATGGATAGTATTACTTATAAATGCACCGGTATGACTTTGATCTTCATCATATTTAAAAGCAATAATACGTTTTTGCATACAAAAATTATCATCTATCCAATGGCATGTAACAGTTAAATAATCATTTCCATTTACAGCACGACCAATATCAGAAGTAAGAGAAACTCTACAAGAAAGACTAGCGAACAAATAACGTATATATGTCTGATATTGTCCATAAAGCCTAAAGATATCAGATCTACAAGTACTTCTAGGAATACCTTTAAACATAGGGTTATAAATTCTTTGAATATAAGTAACAAGATATGGTGAAGAAGCAAAACTAAAAGGTAAACAACCTAAAACAATCATTTTAGCTAATTCTTCTCGGTATTTTGTAATATCGTATTTACCCATTAACCCCCAGTGTTCGGGTTAAGTTTTTGTTGTCCACCTTCATCGCCTACTCCCCAATCAATAGGGTGACTTTCTTCCATGTGCCTACGAAGTTGACCCGTTCCCCCATTTTTACCGGGCTCATGTTTATAAACTTCCTTACATATTTTACATTTTACATAATTTTTCTCATTTTCTAGTCTATCAAAAAAATTTCAACACTTACTTATTAATCTTCGATTCTTCTTAATAGGCGTCAAAGGAGGTTTACTTGCACTTCCACCCCTAATATTTTGTGTTTGACTAGCATTACCGGTATAGCTGGTGGTGTTTCAAGATTATCGGGTGATTGAATATCATCTAAATCATCATCTATGCCATAATTTTCTTGAATTAGCTCATAATCTACATTTACATTTTCGGGTGAACTTTCAGAAACATGTGTAAAATTACTAGAAGAACCACCTCTTGATCTTTTGAAAATTTTCTTACTATTACCTCTACTACTAGTGCAAGCTTTTTTGGCCGCTCTAAGTAAATCCATTATGTAATTTAAAATAAAAAATTTAAATAATAATCTTAAATAATAAAGAGAAAGGGATGGAACGAGTGTACCGGGATTTCGAATGCCGCACTAATTTTGATATAGAAAGTAGAAACTCAAACTTCAATTGATAACTTGATACTTGATAATTGATGCCACACTTCACTTGAATAATTGAATTAGAAATATATAATATTTGATAATAATACTTTTGTAATGACTTAAACTAAATATTTGATGAAACTTGAAACTTGAAAACTTGAAATAATGAGTAATTGAGAATATTATCAAGAGAGAATTGAGAGAGAATTAGAGAGAAAATGAATTGAATTGTGAGGAATAATGAAGAAGAAATGGGCTATTTATAGATTTTTAAAAGGCTACAATTGTAGTTTAGAAATTATAAGGGGTGGGGGGGCTAAAATATTAATAAAATTAAAAATTTAGGCTATTTTGGGAAGAAAAGACCGTTTGCCAACGGTCCTTTTTGGTATTTGACTGTTGGCAATGGTCAGATTTTTTTTTTTTTTTTTAAAAAAAATTTACTCAGTAAACGGGCTGAACCGGGCTGCATCCCGTTAAGAACCCGTTAAGGGCTTAACGGGTTGTAGCGGGTTCGGTTACCCGTTAAAAAAAAATTGGACGTTAAAAACCCGCCCAACCCGCCCACCTACCAATTTTAACGGGCTAGACCGGGTTGGACCGGGCTGACCCGGGTTGAACCGGGCTGTTAGCGGGTCAGCCCGGCCCGATTAACACCTCTAGTATGGACCAAGCGAGCCCGGGGTCGAATTTTAGTATTTTTGAAAGAATGGTAGGAATTGCATATCTAGGTTATGGGATTGTGTTATTGAGTCTTTATTGATATTATTGAATTA
>ML268715.1:0-10132 GCA_005239495.1 Nicotiana undulata
GCTGTCCCCAAATTTTGTTGACTTTTGCGACCAACTACTCTTATTTCCGACCGATTTCGGTCGAAAAATTTCAGACCGATTTCAGTCGGAAAATATTTGGACGGAAATAGCCTGATTTCTAGTAGTGTCATTTTCATCAGTCTATATCTCGATATACATTTCAGGTTGATTTTTGGAATAATTAAGAGATATAAAAAGTCAGACATGGTATTTCTCTTTTTAATCCGCAACTAACAGCCTTTATATTAATTAGGTCACATGGAAAACAGTTGGCACCTAGATTCTTCCCGTAATTGTGCAAAGGAGTTTCCGCAGAAAGTTCATAGCAACCAGTATTTGACGCAGGTTTTTCCCACTATCGTGTCATATAGTCAACATTAATTGGCACACGAACAACAGGAAATATATGTAAGTGAATGATCAGAAGGAATTTTGGGTGCATGCAAAATGGTACAAAGCCAAACAACATTTGTGAATCATAAACTAGAATTTACTGGGAGTTCTAGGGAGGAGTATGATTTAGAAGACTTGCTGAGATCAGAAGCGGAACTGTTGGGGAAGGGAACATTTGGATGTAGCTATAAGGCAAAATTAGAAAATGGGAAAACTGTGGCTGTTATGAGGTTAAAAGATTGTTGTTTGCGTGAAGAGGAATTTAATCAAAAGATTCAACAGGTGGCAAAATTGAGTGATCATCAGAGTTTACTTCCTCTAAGAAGTTATTACTATTCAAAAGATGAGAAGCTTCTTATATATGATTACATGCCCATGAGTAGCTTGGCTTCCCTTTTGCATGGTAAGTCGGGTCCCCTTATATATTATTGTGAAGTTACATGTCTCTTATAACATGCTTCTTTTTACACTTGCAAAACTATTAATACAACATGCACAATATTTTTATTATCACATCTTCCTTTTACAGCCAATCTTGTTCCTTTCATTTTCCTTGACCTGACATTATTGTTGAACTGGACATGTGTTACATAGAGAATGAAGTGGCGAAGAAAGCTCCACTCACATGGGAAGTAAGGACTAAAATCTCTTATGGAGTTGCTCGTGGTCTCGAATTTCTCCATGCTCAAGGCCCTGGTGTTTGCCATGGTAACATAAGGTCATCCAATGTTTTACTCACCAATTATTTCGATGTTCGTCTCTCAGAACATGGAATGTTCAGATTTTTCGTGCCAAACTCCAAGTTTGTCCTAATCCCTGGCTATCAAGCACCAGAAGTGGAAAATGCATATGATGTTTCTCCGAAAACTGATGTTTACAGCTTCGGTGTTCTGCTGTTGGAATTACTGACCGGTATAGCCCCGTTGGAAGCAATTGGCAAGAACACAGGGGTTGATTTGCCTAGTTGGGTTCGAGAAATGTTTCAAGAAAAGCCTATTATTGATGTTTTTGACAGTATGTTGCTGCATAATTACCACAATTTTGGAGAACAGATGGTTCAATTGTTAGAGCTAGCAATTTGTTGTACTTTCAAGAATCCGTCTAAAAGGCCCTCAATGGTTGCAGTGACTAATCGAATGAACAGGACGTGCAATTTCAGCAGATAATTAACCATTGAGAGTCATTCTGGAATTCAAGATTCATGAACTCTAGTGACCTGAAATTCTAACAGTTAGATTTAAGAGCTTTGTATGGTTAGCCAAAAATGTTGATACTCGGGTGTATTGATTACTAGGAATTTCAAAACAGAGATACACATTCTCCCTAGTTGTGATTAAGTGGTGGTTAACACTTTCACTGCAATCATTTCAGTCACCTTTGGTTGTCTATTGTGACTCCCAAAATTGAAAATGTTTTTTTCCGACTGACTCTCTAAGTGCTTTACACGTTTGGATATCCTTGTAGTTTTATATCTTTTTTAAATTCAATTACATAGTGTAAACAGGATTCTTGTCTCAAACATTTTAATCAGATAGAAACTAGCTTAAACAATTGAACATGTCCAAAGTCAACTTTTACATTATAAGCAAGACAATAAAGTAATCAAGAAACGGAGACGTGCATCATATTCCCACGACAGCTCCTTTAATTTTCTCCGAAATGTACAACTATTGTAGCAAGTGGTGAAAGTGTAGGAGATACAACACTTCGGTCGCTTCAACACTTACGTCACCACTTAAGTGACTGCGTTTAATATTTTGGGGAAGCGAACGGATGGGACGCTTCGGTCGCTTCAACACTTACGTCATGGGAATGACATCACCACCGGAGACTTGAAGATCCAAATCGTTTCTTGTCATTTCATTCTAAGAAATGCGGGGACTATCTGTATACGGTCGAAATCAGGGAAGCCCGATTTCGGGGTTCAAGTCATTGCCCCGGGACCAAGTTCGATGAAGCCAAGTCGGAATCAAATCTAGCTAAGAAGTGCATACTCCGGGGGTCCGATCGAGGGTTGAACAAGACCTACCTCGAAATAGTACCGTTATGAATTTGTACCAGAATGAGCGGTAATTTCTCAATAGCACAAAGAGCAAGGAGTAAATTCTGGATTAGATTTGTACGAATTAGTACGAATCCGTACTAGGTGGTTACACAACTGTCCCAATAAGATTCTTTACTGTAAATATAAATGTACCTTATTTAGGGTTCCCCCTCCTATATAAAGGGGACCCCAATCATTTGTAAGGATCATCTAATCATTTGGCAAAGAAGATACTCTCTACTTTTCGCTCATTGTTCATCAGAATTGTCCTTTAAATTTTATTCTTGCTTTATTATTCTTGATTCATTTCGAGGTCATCGAGCTCGAGGTCGCTACTGCTTAAGTAACACTAGTTTGGTTCATTTATTCCTTTCATTTATACCTTATATTTCTTGCTTATTAATTGGTATTGAACTAGATCTCGTATCTTTAAAACCACAAATTAAATTTAATTGTTACTCGTATTTTCGAGGTAAACAGTTTGGCGCCTACCGTGGGGATAAAGATAATAGTGATTATTTCAGTACTGGTTTTTTATAACACTCGTTATTTTTCACACTTTTTCTTGTCAAAGACTCTTTGTTTTCAGACTAAAACATGTTGAACTCAGCAAGCACACCAGTACATGGTAATGACGGTCTCAGATTCCATGAGAAAAATGATACTGCAGCAACTTCAGGGGCCGGTGTACCACCACTTAACCCTGGGGTAGTGCCAGTTCCTAACCCAGTCGATGTCGATTCCCACATTGCTCTAAACGTCGATTTGGGCACTGACGTCGGAGGAAGCGTCCGCGAAGAGGTTCAACCTGGCGGAAATAGAACACAGGGTCGAGGATCTATATCTTCTTAGATTCGGCTCGGGCTTCCGCAACTTCGGCCTCGGCCTTTGCAAGACCGACCTCAAACTCAACAATTCTACCAGCCTGGATTGAACTTCTCTCTTAAGCATTCCGAAGTTGGATCTCGATGGCAGATACTCACGCCAGTGCAGTTTGTTTCACCACAACCAGGATGTCCATCTTCTCTTTCCATTTATTGCACTCGGCGTTGACATAGCTGACCTCGCCTCGAAGCCGCTCCAACATCTCCACCTTCTACTGCAGCTGAAACATCAAAGTATTAGCCTCCGAAGACAGGAGAGGAAGCCCATATTTTTTCAAAACAATGGTTATCTGCTTCTCCAGTTCATCCTCATATTCACGAGCCTAGGCCAACTCCGACTGAAGGTTTTTCAGCTCTTCCTCCTTTGTATCACAAAGGAGCCTTAAGGATTTCTCTTTGCCCAACGACTTGTGTAAATCGGCCTCGCATTGACTTAGCTCGGCCTTGAATTTTATGAAAGCCTACAAAAAAAGAATGGAATGATCAGTCAAGAAAAAGAGGAAATAGTAACGCTAAAGGAATTGTAATGTTACAAGACTAGAACTTACACTTGAGAAGAGACGTTGGGCCTCTTCGAAGGTCGAGGATGCATCTGGAAGATCGGCTTTGATGTTTTATATGTCAATACCACACAAGGGGGGGGGGGGGGGGGGGGGGGGGGGTGATTTGTGTGGTGTTCGATTTTCGCGTGCACTTGTTATAGAAGAACCTGGTTCTTCTATGTGTTCCAACTACTACTATTACGGAATAATAAGTACATAAATAAAGAACATATAGATTTTTACGTGAAAAACACCTGGCTCAAAAGGTGAAAAAACCACGATCTACTACCCAGTGTGATTTTCTCCAAACACTTCACTACAACTCTGACCAAACGACAAAGTTTACAAACTCTTGCAAACCTAAGGATTAACACTAACCCTTATAACAACACGCCACAGGCTGTTGAGATTACGTCAAGTTAACTCTAACTTGAATAATACAACTCAGATACCTAGTACAATTTGCTTCTAAGAAAGCTGAAAGGTACAACTTTACACGCCTACTACACTTTGAACTAGAAATAAAGAAAGACATATAAAACTCTTTATGGAGCTGGTTCTTCAATTTGGTTCGTGTAGCTTCAGGATCACACTCTTAAATCTCACACGAATTGCTCACAAAATTTCCTTGCTATTTTGCTCTTCACATGTTGCTTCTGCTTTTGTGCATCATTTTACAATAAGAACATTCTGCAATATATAGGAGTTAGTACATAAGGAATTAACTAGAATCCTAATGCAACTCTTCCTTGGTGGAAGAGTTCTTGTCAAACTCAACTGCTCAAATCCTTCTTTATCTTAGATTTTGTTCTTACTGAATAAGGAGTCCTTCTCCTTAACATTTTCGCAATCTTTTCGATCAGGAGATATCTCTATTTTACCAATTTTCATTTATCTTCTGCATGTGCACCTCACGTGCCTTTGACTCTGCTTGTGACTATGTCTTCCAGGATGGGCCTGGTTCATCTCTGAGTTCCTTTGTCAATCTTCAAAACTATTCTCTTTCTTGGGCCAACAAATTCCCCCTTTTTGATGATGACAAACTTTGTGCGTCCATGACTTTACGCCTGTTTAACTTAATCCAATATTGACATATTAGACTATTAAGCACTTATCATGAAGAACAAGGGTCATTAGGTTATAAACATCACTCTTCAGAGCACAACCATTTTCCCCCATTTTGGCATCATCGAAAAGTTGCAAAAAGATGTGTGAATTCCAGATAGTTAAAACCATTCATGGCCACTGGGGCAACTGCAAATACATTCATGGATTAATCATCAATAATCAACTAAGAATTCAAACTATCAAAGAAATATAGACAGTGAATAAGAACAAAAGCAGCAAAGTTCATTGATAGAGAGAATATGATTCTACCACAATCCACAAAATGAAATAAAAACAGTTAAAACATGATCAACAAACAAACAAAAAAAATCTCAAATCTCAGTCACCGAAAGTTCTAGCCAGGGATAAGAAATTAAGGCTTGGAAGAACTACAAACTTGGTTTGTTTAGCCAAGGTATATGGTTCAGCAGACTTAGAAACATATGAAGACTTCTTTGAGGAAGTACTAGCTTTCTTGGGCTTAGGGGTCTGAACCTCTACCTCTGGCACTTTTTCACTTTGATGGACCAGGTCCATATCATCCACTTCAACAGCCTCAATAGGCTCAACAACTTTTTCTTTCCCCTTTTCCACTCTTTTCTTCTTACTCTCCTCTAAATCTCTCTTCAACTCATCCTCACTTTGCTTTAACTTGCTTCTTCTAGTTCTTCCTCTTGGAAGAGAAATATCAGAAGTCTCAGAAGAAGCAGCTTTCCTTTTCTTGTTGACTCTTGTTGTGCCAGGGGTTGTAGCTTTAGGAGTTCTTTTCTTCTTAGGTTTGTAACTGTTACTTATCTTTTTCAGCAGATCCGCCAGTGTTTCTTCAACAGATGAACTAGGTTCATTTGCTTGCTTTCCAAGATTCACTAGTCCTTCAACGGCTTCTCCCGATCCACTTCCCCTTGCGTTCTTGCTACTATATTCCTCCTTCTCTAGCTCAGCTCCACAAATAGCCACTCTAACAGATTTAGAGGTGGGTGAAGAATCAGCCACTTCTTTCCGTTTTCCCCTTCTCATTACTCCGTACTCCCTCACTCTCCATTTATTTTTCTATTTTCTTTTTACCTCCTCTCCTTCTTGTCTCGGGCATTTCCACATCTACCACATACCCAACCAGTATGAACCTATTTTCTATGTTTTCAACGACCTCAGAAATGACTTCAGAAGAAGGTTGTGGTATAGAAGTTACCTGTTCAGAATTGGAAGACCCAGTTTCTTCCCCCTCAGTCGTCGACTTGAAAGAGTCATCAGAAATTTGGGAATGGTTCTTTAAGGGAGGGAATGGCTTGAATGAAATTTTAGTTTTGAATAGACAGTTAAGGCTTCCCTAGAATCTAGGTATTTTAATTTGGTGAGGTTTCTTGTTGTAACGGAACTGGTTCAAAGTCAATTGGATAGGCTATTGAAGATTTTGGGCTTCAGTAGGAATCTGCTCATGATTTAAATATTAGTATTTCAAATTGTGCAGAGTGTAGAACACATACCTCACTATTCAGATGAACCAACATTGATGAACTAGGTTCTTCACTAAGAATCCTCTTGATCATGTCTTAATTTGCAAAAATAGAGAAAATTTCATTAGAGATCGGTGAGTCATATTAACACATGGCACAGGAGTATACTTTTTACATTATGAGACTGAGTAAATATTAATCTAGTTATTTACACAAACTCCATATTTTCTAGCCAAAAATACAATTTTTCATTTTTCGTTTTCTTTCATGTACAATCTGAACTGGTTCATTAGGTGATCTTAATCATACCTAATTCTAAAATGTTCCTTTTAAAGTGCTCACTACTTAGTGCTTTTGTGAATATGGTATCTATTTGCTTGTTAGTAGCATAAACTTTCACAGTGATCAAACCATTTTCATAGTTGTCTCTCAAAAAATGATGCATAACATCTCTGTGCTTAGTTCTTTTGTGATAAATCGGGTTCTTGGTCATACTAATTGCATTAGTGTTATCACAAAAGATAGGGATACAACCTACATCAATCCCACAATCCATTAATTGTTGTTTCATCCACAACATTTAGCACAACATGAGGCAGCAACAATATACTCAGTTTCAGCACAAGATAAACCCTCAGAAATTTACCTTTTTGGTGGCCCAAGACACAAGACATGATCCAAGAAAGTGCGTCATACCTAAGTGATCTTTCTATCAATAAGAAAAGCTGCATAATCAGCATCATCATATCCCATTAAGTTTAAATTACTACCTTATGGATACCATAGACAAAGGTCAGTAGTGCCTTTTAGGTATCTCAAGATCCTCTTGACAGCAGTCAAGTGAGACTCCTTTGGATTTTCCTAGAATCTAGCACAAAGGCCTACACTGAAAACAATGTCAAGTCTGCTAGCAATGAGATATAACAAAGATCTAATCATCCCCTATACATCTACTGATCAACAGATGAACCGGGTTCATCCGTATCCAATTTCGTGGATGTTCCTTCCTGATTTTGTAACTGAGGAATAGGTTCATGGACAGGTTCCCTCAAGGTTTGAGGATAGGTTCCTCTCTAGTTAGTTCCCCCTGTCACGTTGCCCTGGGTGGAAGGACTTGTTCCATCACATGTTCCTTCCTGTGATATTGCTTCAGGCTGGACTGTGGCTTCATCATTTGAGTTTCTTGTCAGTCCAATCTCTTCATCATCTTGTTCTTTCCTCTCAGAGAGAATGTTAGTTTCAAAAAAAACATGCACGTCTTCTTCTACACACATAGTTCTTATTTTATATATCTTATAAGCTTTACTATGTGAAGAATATCCCACGAATACTCCCTCATCACTTCTGGGATCAAACTTACCTAGGAATTCTTTACCATTGTTGTGCACAAAGCACTTGCAACCAAAAGCCCTAAGGTCAAATATATTTGGTTTTCTCCCTATAAGTAACTCATAGGGAGTCTTCTCTACAAGAGGTCTAGTCATGCACCTACTTATGATATAACATGCAATATTAATAGCTTCTGCCTAGAAGATATGGGGTGGTTTACTAGAAAGAAGCATAGTCCTAGCCATATCTTCAAGTGTTCTATTCTTTCTTTCAACCACTCCATTTTGTTATGGAGTTCTAGGAGCAGAAAAATTATGATATGTGCCATGCTCATCACAAAATTCAGCAAACTTAGCTTTTCAAATTTAGTGCCATGGTCAGATCTAATTGATGCAAGTTGATTTCCTAAATGTTTCAATTTTTTTCTAACAAAGGAAGTGAACATGTCAAATGCTTCATCTTTAGATGTTAAAAATAATGTCCAGGTAAATCTAGAATAATCATCAACAAGAACCATCACATATCTTTTACCACCTCTGCTTAATGTTCTCATTGGACCACAGAGATCCATATGGACCAGTTCCATCGATCTGGTGGTGCTTACCACTTTCTTGCATTTAAAAGAGGATCTTACCTTCTTCCCTTTTGCACAAGCCTCACAAAGTTTTCCTTCCTTGAACTTAATGTTATGCAGTCCTATCACAAAGTCTTTGAAGACTAATTCGTTGAGTTGACTCAGACTTGCATGTCCAAGTCTCTTATGCTAAATGAGGGGATCATTGTCCAACACACTTAAGCAAGTGAGTTCATTTTCTGAAAGTGTGGACATATCTACAATATATATATTGTTCACTCTTTTTTTTCCTGCAAAACAATCTTGTCAGTGGTAAGATTAATCACAAAACATTTAATAGAGGTGAATGCTACCAAGTTACCTCTATCACACAGTTGTGATACACTAATTAAACTGTATTTTAGGTCGTCTATCAAGTAGACATTCTCAATAGAGTGAGAGTCAGTCTTACCTACCTTACCAACCCCAATGATCTTACCTTTTTCCCATTTCCAAAGGAGACATTACCTCCTTTGAGGTCCTCAAATAAAAGGAATTGGTCATTGTTTCCTGTCAGCCACTATCCATGTACCATATGTGGCTTCTCCCCTTCACTTAAACCTGCAAAAGGAAATCAGGGGTTAGTCTTAGGAACCCAAACTAGTTTGGGTCCCTTTATATAGGCAAAAGGATAAATCACATTCTTTTTAGCCCAACTTGGCAACCTATTTTTCCCTAGAACAATATTTTTGTTCTTCTGACCTGCCTTCTCTTTTGCAGTGCATTCACTTTTATAGTGACCAGTATTACCACAGTGTGTGCAAATCTTGTTCTCAGGGAGTGTGAGGTACTTGCCTTTGGGATCCCACTTAGGTGTAGAGTTCCCAAAGCCAAGTCCTCTTATGTTGCTACTATGATGTTTTTGTAGCTATGAAAGTGCATCAGAGGACCTGTTCCATTTACAAGTTCTATCTAGCTCATGCTTAACCTTAGTCAAGTCCTCCTTCAGGACTCTTATCTACTCATCTCTTTTGTACAACTCGTCTTTCATTTTTCCTAGGTTTTCTTCTAATGTGGGTTGTCTGTGATCAGCTTTATTTTTACCTATTCCTAATTTCAGTTTTAGATTTTAAAATCTTAGCTCTAGGATAATGGTGTCAAGTTCATGAACCTGGTTCTTTAACTCAGTATTTTTACTATCACTTTCACTAGCCCTAAGTTCCAGATTTTTGCACTCAGCTTTCAAAATCACACACTCCTTAGATGTTGTTTCTTTTCATCTTTAGATCCTCAGATTCATCAATGAAATCCAGGAGTAACTCAGATAGCCTTTCTTTAGACAAAAATTTAATCTTGTCTTTGAGATGAATTATACTTACCTCAGATTCCTCATCGGATTCTCCAATTGTCATAAGTGCTTGTTCATCTCCATCTTCATCCTTTGAATCTTCATCTGAGCTTTCTCCCCAGGCAGCAACCATAGCCTTTGTTGATCCTTTGTTCTTCTTGGGTTGAACCAATTCCTTCTTTCTGATTTCTCTGTTTTCCACTCGACTTCCCACATAGGACAGTTCTTGATCATGTGGTTCTTTTTACCACATTTGAAGCATCCATCAGTCATTTGCAAGTGATCATTGAATAGCGATGGCCTAGTTGTGGATTTCTCTTTACACTTTTCAGGTAGTGCACTCATCTTGATCTTTTCCTAAGGTGTTAGCCTCTTCAAAGATAACTTGCTTTGATACCAATTGATGTTTTATATGTCAATACTACACAAGGGGGGGGGGGGGGGAGTATGGGTGTTGGGACGGTTTTCCACACCCATT
>MDKH01158627.1:0-36003 GCA_005239495.1 Nicotiana undulata
TGAGCAACACAAAATCTACTGAAAAGAGGCCAAAATGAGTGGTAAAATTGCCACTCATCAGGCTCCAAAGCCCATTCCAAAAAAGTTTCGTATGCCAGACATACCTAAGTACAATGGGACCACCGATCCCAACGAGCATGTCACCTCCTATACATGCACCATCAAAGGTAACGAGTTGGAAGACGGTGAGATCGAATCTGTTTTATTGAAGAAGTTCGGAGAGACATTGTCGAAGGGGGAAATGATTTGGTACCACAACCTACCGCCAAATACCATTGACTCATTTTCCATGTTAGCAGACTCTTTCGTAAAAGCGCATGCCGGAGCCATAAAGACTGCGACAAGGAAATCAGACCTTTTCAAAGTAAGACAGAGGGATAATGAAATGCTGAGGGAGTTCATATCCCGATTTCAAATGGAACGCATTGAGTTGCCACCGATCATAGATGATTGGGTTGTTCAAGCTTTTACTCAGGGATTGAATGAAGGAAGTTCGATAACATCACATCAATTGAAGAACAATTTGATCGAATATCCGATGGTGACTTGGGCCGATGTACACAATCGGTACAAATCGAAGATCGGGGTCGAGGATGACCAATTAGGAGCTCCTTTCGGTTCAGTGCATCCAAATAGGTCAGCAACTTAATATCATAGGGACGTCGACAGGTAGCCACGTTCGAACAATTACTGATATCAACTGTACATCGCAGATCGCAGGAATAGTGGTCCAGGACGCAATTCCGCCCAGAACGATAGAACAAGTGATCGAGGACAGAATTCTCGGGGATTTATGAGCAAAAGTGGTTTTGATAAGTATGCCGATCCCATAGAGGCACCTCGATCGTCAGAATATAATTTTAGTGTCGATGCATCAGGCATTGTATCGGCAATTGGAAGAATCAAAGATACTAGATGGCCCAGGCCCATACAGACCGATCCTTCCCAAAGAAACCCCAATTTAATGTGTAAATATCATGGCACGCATGGTCACAGGACCGAGGATTGCAGAAAATTAAGGGAGGACGTAGCTCGTTTATTTAACGAGGGCCACCTTTGAGAGTTCCTACGTGATCGAGCCAAGAATCATTTCAAAGAAAAAGGTGCCAACAAGAAAAATGAACAGGAGGAGCCGCAACATGTAATCCATATGATCGTCAGCGGGGTCGATATTATACAAGGGCCCGTGTTAAAACGCATTAAAGCATCAATTACTAGGGAAAAACGGACCCGAGATTATGTGCCAGAAGGCATGGTATCATTCAACAACGAGGAAGCAGAAGGAATTTCTCAACCTCACAACGACGCTCTAGTATTTTCTATCTTATTAAATAAAGTTCAAGTTAAGTGTGTTTTAGTGGATCCAGGTAGCTCGACAAATATCATTCGATCAAGGGTCCTGGAGCATCTCGGCCTACAAGATCAAATCGTGCCCACAACTCGAGTCTTGAACGATTTCAATATGGCCAGTGAAACAACTAAAGGAGAGATCATCCTACCGGTGAACGTGGATGGAACTATCCAAGTTACCAAGTTCCACGTAATCGAGGGCGACATGAGGTACAATGCCCTATTCAGGAGGCCTTGGATTCACAACATGAGGGAAGTCCCTTCGACTAGCCACCAAATGATGAAATTCTCGACATCGGATGGGGTAAAATAGTATATGGGGAGCAGCATGCTACAAAGGAAATGTTCGCAGTCGACGAGGTAGTACTGGTATCAGCACTATCGACATCGAAAGGATCGAGCATCAAAGGAAAGCAGGAAGCCAAATAGCAATCACAGCCACCAGCCTCGACTGAATCGGGGAAGCAGGAGATAGAGGGAGAAGAAGACAAAGATTATTAGACCCCTCGAACCTTCGTTGTTCCCAAAGACTCTAATGCCACCAAATCAACAGTCGAAGAGATGGAACAAGTTATATCGATCGAGTACCTGCCCATACGAAAGCATGACAGGGATCCCGTCAGAGATAACAACACACCGATTGAGTCTGTACCCAAAGTTCAGCCCAATGAAGCAAAAGAAAAGGCCCCAGTCCGAGGTAAAGCACGCATTCATCAAGGACAAAGTAACTAAACTTCTCAAAATATGATCCATTCGGGAAGTAAAATATCTCGAATGGTTAGCGAACGTAGTCGTAGTCCCTAAGAAGGGGAACAAACTTAGAATTTGTGTAGATTATAAGGATTGGAACAAGGCATGACCCAAAGATTTTTTTCCATTGCCTAATATCGACCATGATCGACGCCACGGCCGACAACGAGATCCTTAGTTTTCTCGACGCCTATTCCGGGTATAATCAATTTCAAATGAACCCGGAAGACCAAGAAAAGGCTTCATTTATCACTAAGTATGGAACATATTGTTATAATGTAATGCCCTTTGGGCTAAAATACGCAGGAGCTACCTACCAACAATTCCTAGTAAATAAAATGTTCAAAGAAAAAATAGGTAATTCAATGGAAGTATATATTGATGACATGCTAGTTAAGTCCCTAAGTGCAGAGGACCATTTGACACATTTGCAGGAAACGTTCAAGATACTAAGGAAATACAACATGAAGCTCAACCTCGAGAAATGTGCTTTCGGGGTCGGTTTGGGCAACTTCCCTGGCTTCATCGTGTCAAAGTGAGGGATCAAGATCAACCTCGATAAAATCAAGGCCATCAAGGACATCACTGTCGTGGACAACATTAAAGTCGTACAAAGGCTGATGGGGTGGATAGTTGCCTTAGGCGGATTCATCTCGAGATCCTTAGATCGGAGCCACAGTTTCTTTTCTCTACTAAAAAAGAAGAACGATTTCGCCTGGACCCCGAAATGCCAACAAGCGTTAGAAGGATTGAAATGATACCTATCGAGCCCACCATTGCTCCATACTCCTAAGGCAGATGAAAAACTTTACTTATATTTGGCAGTCTCAGAAATTGCGATAAGTGTGTCCTAGTTCGAGAAGATCAAGGTACACAATTTCCTATTTATTACGTAAGTCGAAGTCTAGCTGAAACAGAAACTAGATATACCCCACTTAGAAAAATTGGCACTTAATTTAATAAGCACCTCTAGGAAGCTAAAACCATATTTTCAATGTCACCCCATATGTTATTTACCACTTACCCACTTTGTAATGTTTTGCATAAGCCCGAACTGTGGGGCCGATTGGCCAAATGGGCCATCGAACTCAGTGGGTACGATATCGCATATCAACTCCGAATGACCATCAAGTCTCAAATTTTGGCGAACTTCGTGGCCGACTTCACACCTACCCTCGTACCCGAAGTTGAAAAGGAACTTTTATTGAAATCGGGTACCTCATTGGGGGTGTGGACCCTTTTTACAGACGGTACTTCGAATGTGAAGGGGTCCGGACTAGGCATCGTTTTGAAGCCACCCACAGGCGATACTATTAGACAATCCATCAAAACTTCTAAGTTGACTAATAATGAGGCCGAGTACGAGGCCATGATTGTAGGTCTCGAACTAGCTAAAAGCTTGGGAGCGGAAGTCATTGAAGCTAAATGCAACACTCTGCTGGTAGTAAACCGAGTAAACAATACCTTCGAGGTCTAAGAGGATAGAATACAAAGGAATTTGGACAAGCTGCGGGTGACTTTACAGCATTTTAAAGAATGGACTTTGCAGCATGCACCTCGAGAGCAGAACAGTAAAGCCGATGCCCTTGAAAATTTGGGATCATCAGTCGAGGACAACGAATTCAGCTCAGAGACTGTTGTCCAACTTTCAAAATATGTAATCGAGGAAGGTCACGTTGAGATAAACTCCACAAGCTTAACTTGGGATTGGAGGAATAAATACATCGAATATTTGAAAAACGGAAAGCTCCCATCGGACCCTAAAGAATTGAGGGCTTTACGAACAAAAGTTGTTCGATTCACATTGGCTGAGGATGGAACATTGTACAGGAGGACGTCGACGGACCGTTAGCAGTATGCTTGGGACTAGGGGACACCGATTATGTCCTACGAGAAGTTCACGAAGGTACTTGTGGAAACCACTCTAGTGCTGAATCGCTGGTTCACAAGATCATCAGAGCAGGATACTATCAGGATAGTATGCAAAAGGAAACTAAGGAGTTCGTTCAAAAATGCGATAAGTGTCAAAGATATGCGCCAATGATTCACCAGCCCGGAGAACAACTTCATTCGGTCCTATCCCCATGGCCATTTATGAAATGGGGGATGGATATCATCGGCCCTCTCCCATCGGTCCCAGGTAAAGCTAAATTCATTTTATTTATGACTTACTATTTCTCTAAATGGGTTGAAGCACAAGCCTTCGAGAAAGTCAGAGAAAAAGAAGTTATAGACTTCATCTGGGTTCACATCATATGTCGATTCGGGATACCTGCTGAGATTGTAGGCGACAATGGAAAGCAATTCATCGGCAACAAGGTAACGAAGTTTCTCGAAGATGTCACGACCCGAAATCCCACCTTCAGGCCGTGATGGCATCTAACGTTGAACCCGCTAGACAAGACAAGATTTAATTAAGTTTACTTGTTTACAATTGAAATAACAACAATAACTAGAGCAAATATGATTAAAGAATGCGGAAGCTAAGAATTCATCAACTTAATATAATAAATGATACAAAATTTCCGTACATAATCCCCCAGAACCGGTGTCACAATTACACGGACGGTCTAAGATTTCACTAAATACAATGGTCTGAAATAAGTGAATACAACTGTCTTGAAATTACAAGATAAGACAGAAAATGAGAGAAAGGATAAGAGGAGACGCCAAGGCCTGCGGACGCCTGCAGGACTACCTCAGTGTCGTCGTGGACTAAAGGATACTCCCTCTCTTAGTGTCCACTGGGTCGTCGTAACAGCAGGAATTAACAGCTTTGAACAAGTAAATAAACCGAAACGGCACGTGTCACGACCCGAAATCCCACCTTCGGGTCGTGACTGCGTCTATGTTGAACCCGCTAGACAAGCTAATGCATACAAGTAATCTAACAGATACAACCCAATTTTAGCAGAATTAACGAAAAATAATACTCAAACTTTAACAGTGGAAGTAGATAAATATCTCAAAATGTTAAGTGCAATAGTTAATACAAACGTCTCGTAAAGCCCCAAAACCTGGAGTCACATCTCACGAACTTTCTAGAGAATACTAAATACAAGGTATGAAAGAAGATACATAATTGTCATTGAATCTAGTGAAAAGATAAGACAACATCTGATCCGAGAAGAGAAAAGACATCAAGGCCCACGAACGCCAACGGGTATACCTTGAAGCTCTATGTGGACTGAAGGTGACTCCTTCAGCGCTGTCCATTGGGTCCGTATGCGGGATCTGCACAACATCAAGAAGTGCAGTGTAGCATCAGTACAACCGACCCCATGTACTGAGTAAGTGCCGAGCCTAACCTCGGCCGAAGTAGTGACGGGGCTAGCCTTGACAACTATCGATAAACTGTCCTATTCTACAACACATAACGTGGAAAAGAGCAGGAAGTAGTAGATAAGCATGGGATACGGGAGCAGATAACGGGGAAACAATTGATGTAAAGCAGTTATTTAGGCATATAGAAGTAAACAAGGAAGGCAATTTAACACAATAGCTAAAGAAACAAGTATAAATACCAGAAATGTAAAAATGGCACGACATCACCCTTCATGATTTTACTCTCTTCCTCACAATGCGATGTATAATGTGAAATAGTATAAATCATGACACGGCATCACCCTTCGTGTTTTTGCTCTCTTCCTCACAATGCAATGTACAATGTAAGGCAATATAAATCATAGCACGGCATTAATCTTCGTGCTTATAATCAATGTAAATCATGGCACGACATTAACCTTCGTGCTTATAATCAATGTGAATCATGGCACGACATCAACCTTCGTGCTTTTACTCTCTTCCTCACTATGCCTTTTATGATGTAATCAATGTAAATCATGGCACGGCATCACCCTTCGTGCTTTACACTCTTCCTCACCAAAACAATGACGAATGTCAAATGGCAAGGAATGTAGCATAGTGGAAATACACATCATAATCACCCAGCAAGGGGAAAATATCAGTCAATGTCATATCAATTGCCCGGCAAGGGTCTCAGCTATAACCAATCCTTTCAATTATATCTCTTAACAAATTGGGTCCTCAATCGAACCATCATATCACAAGTTTATCAACAAGGATTTTCAACAAACAATCAACTTCCAAGTAGAAACAATTTTATAATACAATGAATATGGAAGTAATAACAAGAATTTCATCAAAATAGAGTTACGGGCATGCTTGGAACACAATGCATAGGTACTCGTCACCTCACCTATGCATTGAACATGATAAACACATAGCACATATCACACAATACCTATTCCCTCACCAAAGTTAGGCAAGACACTTACCTCGGGTCCAAAATATAGCAATCAACCCTCTAACACCGCCTTTCCTTTTGAATTCAACTCCGGAACAACAATATCTAGACATAATTAACTTAAGTATATCAATAATGACTCAATAACACAATCCCATAGCCTAAATACACAATTGCTAGCATTCTTCCAAAAATTCCAAAATTCGACCCCGTGCCTGCTTGGTCCAAACACGAGGCTCGGACCAAAACCCGATCACCCATACCCCCATGAGTTCAAATATATAATTCGTTTTGAAATTCGGCCTCAAAATTGAGGTTGAATTACCCAAAATTCCCAAGACTCTACCCAAAACCCCTAATTTTCAACTTGATTTTTTGGAATTTAGGCCTAGATTCTAGTGGTTAGGAACGAAAATGGAAGGAGAATGGAGTTAGGATTGATTACCTCTGAGGATGTAGTGATGGAGCTCTTCAAAAATGGCTAAGGGGCTGTGGAGAAGAAGGAGAGGGTGAAAAATATGAAGAATCCCGTAATGGGTCTGTTTTTTGGGTATTAAAAATAGCTGGGAAGAATTACTCTATGCGTTCGTGGCCCCTTGACCGCGTTCGCACAGGGTTGACCTGACTGACCCATGCGTTGACGAGCCAAGGGCCGCGTTCGCATAGGTCTATCACCCCCCAGTCCCCAGGTCCTCAATTAACTCAGTGCGGACGCACCCCCCTGCCCGCGTTAGCACTGCCCCGCCTCCCTTACTCTCCGCGTTCGCACCTACTGTGGTGCGTTCGCATGGCTTATACCCCATTACCCTCCGTGTTCGCATCTCAGTGGGTGCGTTCACATAGAACAAATTGCCCAGATCCTCCCAGACCCAACTTTACTCTATGCGTTCGCATCCCCCTGGGCGCGTTCGCATAGAGTAGATACCTGGACACCAACAACTTGAAGAAAAACCAGATTTTTACACTCTAACTCATCCCGTTAGCTACCCGAAACTCACCCGAGCCCTCGGGCCTCAAAACCAAAAACACACACGACTCCCAAAACATCCTACGGACTTATTCAAGCATTTAAATCACCAGATATCATCAAAATCATCGAATTAAACCTCAAAACTCTTAGAATTTTCTTAAAACTTCATAAAGCTTATTTTTTTTCCAATTTTGATCCGAAACACGTCATTTCAAGTCTGTTTTACACCAAATTTCATAGATAAGTCACATAACATATATTAAACCTGTTCGGGCTCCGGAACCATAGTACGGGCCCGATAGCATGATTTTCATATCAACGTTCATTTTCAAAAACCTTTATTATTTTCAAAAAACAATTTTCTTTAAAAATTCATTTCTCGGGCTTGGGACCTTGCAATTCGATTCCGGGCATACGCCCAAGTCCCATATTTTCCTACGGACCCTCCGGGATCGTCAAATATCGGGTCGGCGTTTACCACAAATGTTGACCAAAGTCAACTTTAATCAATTAATTATTATAAAAATCAACTTTTCATCTAGTTTTCACATCAAAGCTTCCCGGCTACACGCCCAGGCTACGCACACATACCAAGGTGAGATTAACGGAGGCTTTCGAGGCCTCGGAACACAGATTTCGCTAAATTAACTTAGGATGACCTTTTGGGTCATCACAGCACGACATGTCCCCTCGTGCTGTAACCTCACAAACACTCGGCACGGAATGTCCCCTCGTGCATAAATAATAATCACTCAGCACAGAATGTCCCCTCGTGGATAAATAATAAATAATCACTCGGCACAGAATGTCCCCTCGTGCATAACCTCACAATCACTTGGCACGGAATGTCCCCTCGTGTATAACATATGTAAAAGCAACAATTGACAGGAAGGATAATAATAAGAAACCTCAAATGCACAGAAATAATCAACAAGTATTCTACCGTCCCGGCAAGGGACTCAGCTATAACCAATCTCACTCATAGGTATAATTTTAACAAATGATCCTCAACCGGACGACTAATCAATAACAATCTACATCATGAAATACCCTCAATGAATCACTTCCAGAATGACAATTAATTCATTACACAGAGAATATCAAAGAACACTATATAAATCATCAAGTTCGACTCACAGGCATGATCGACCACAACATATAGGTACCCGTCACCTCACCTATACGTTGGACATAGATTAACACAAAGCAAATAAGACTCTATACCTATTCCCTCAAGCTAAGGTTAGGCCAGACACTTACCTCGACTCCAAGAATGCAAATCAGGCCTCTAGCACCGCTTTTCCTCTCGAATCCGACTCCGAAACAATCGTATCTAGACACCATTGACACAATAACATCAATAATTACTCAACAATTCAATTCCAAAGCCTAATTATATATTTCCCAACTTTCTTCCAAAAATTCCAAAATTCGATCCCGGGCGCGCTTGGTCCAAACACATGGTTTGGACCAAAACCCGATCACCCACTACCCCACGAGCCCGAATATATAATCTGTTTTGAAATCCGACCCCAAAACGAGGTCAAATTTCCAAAAATTCAAAATGTCCTAACTCTACCCAAAACCTCAATTTCTACCCTTTAATCCCATGAATTTAGGCCTAGAATCTAGTGATGGTTGATGAAAATGGAAGAAAATGGAGTTAAGAACACTTACCTATGAAGCTATGGTGATGGAGCTCTTCAAAGGGCGTCTATGGGGTTTGGGGAAGAAGGGGTTTATGAAAATGGGGGATAAATCTCGTAAATATTCTGTTTTGAAGTATTTAAAATCACTGGACGAATTATACCTGTGCGATCGCGGAAGGAGATATGCGATCGCACAGTGGATGGGTCCCCAAGCTCTGCGATCGCAGAAGGGTGAATGCGATCGCACAAGGCAATCCTACCCAGCCCCCCGGTCCACCTAACCTACTGTGCGGTCGTAGGCCCCCCATAGGCGATCGCACAGAGTACCTGATCCCTCCCCCTTCTCAAAGCTATGCGATCGCGTCTATACCTATGCGATCGCATAGAGTAACAGATCAGACACTAGAAATTCTATCTTACACCAGATTTTTTACTAGTTTAGCACCCCGACACCTACCCGAAACTCACCCGAGCCCTCGGGGCTCAAAACCAAATATACACACGACCTCATAAACATCCTACAAACTTATTCAAGCAATTAAACCACCAAAATAACATCATAAACATCGTATAAAAGCTCAAAATCCATAGAAAATTCTCAAAACTTACTCTCAAATTCTCCATTTTTAGTTCGAATTACGTCAAACTACGTCAAACTACGTCCGTTTCTTACCAAATTTCACAGGTAGCACATAATAAACATATTGAACCAGTTCCGGGCTCCGGAACATAATACGGTCCTGATAACACGGGTTTCACATCAATTCTCATTTTTAAAAACCTTTATATTTTTCAGAAAATAATTTTCTTTAAAAACTCATTTCTCGGACTTGGGACCTCGGAATTCGATTCTGGGCATACGCCCAAGTCCCATATTTTCCTACGGATCCTCTGGGACCGTCAAATCATGGGTCTGGGTATGTTTACCAAAAATGTTGACCAAAGTCAACTTTATCAAAATAATTATCATAAATTCAACATTTTATCAATTTTCCACATAAAGGCTTCCTGGCTACGCGCCCAGGCTGCGCACGCACATCGAGGTGAGATAAACGGAGGCTTTCAGGGCCTCGGAACACATATTTAGTTAAAATTACACGGGATGACCTTTTGGGTCATCACAATCTCCACCTCTAAAACAAACATTCGTCCTCGAGCAGACATAGAAAGGTACCTGAATCGGGGAAAAGATGGGGATATCGGCTCTGCATATCGGACTCGGACTCCCAGGTAGCTGCCTTAATAGGCTGAACTCTCCACTGAACACGAACTGAAGAATAACCCTTCGATCTCAACTGACGAACCTGCCGAGCTAATATGGCTACGTGCTCCTCCTCATAAGACAAGTCCTTTTCCAACTGGACACCGCTGAAGTCAACTATATGAGACGGATCCGCAATATACCTCCAAAGCATAGATACATGAAACACCAGGTGCACAACTGATAAACTCTAATGCAAAGCAAGTTTGTAGGCCACCTCTCCCACTTTATCCAAAATCTCAATGGACCAATATACCTAGGGCTCAACTTGCTCTTCTTTCCGAACCTTATCACGCCCTTCTTGGGCGACACCCGAAGAAATACCCGGTCTTCTATCATAAATGCCAAATCTCGAACTCTACGATCCGCACAACTTTTCTGCCTGGACTGAGCTGTACGGAGTCTATCCTGAATGATTTTCACCTTGTCCAAGGCATATCGTACTAACTCAGAACCCAACAATATAGCCTCCCCCGGCTCGAACCACCCGACTGGCGACCGACACCGCCTAACATACAACACCTCATACGACGCCATCTGAATGCTCGACTGATAGCTGTTGTTGTAGACAAACTCTGCTAAAGGCAAGAGTTGGTCACATGAACCTCCAAAGTTAATGACACACGCTCGTAGCATATCCTCAAAAATCTGAATAGTACGCTCGGACTGCCCGTCCGTCTTAGGATGAAATGTTGTGTTCAAATCAACCCGTGTGCTCAACTCACGCTGAAAAACTCTCCAGAAATGGGAGGTGAACTGAGTACCTCTGTCAGATATAATTGATACTAGAACACCATGCAATCGAACAATCTCCCTCATATAGATCTTGGCCAACTTCTCTGAAGAATACGAAACTGATACCGGAATGAAGTGTGCTGACTTAGTCAGCCTATCCACAATGGCCCACACCGCATCAAACATCCTCTGAGTCTGTGGGAGTCCAACTACAAAATCTATGGTAATACTCTCCCACTTCCACTCGGGAAGCTCGATCTGCTGCATCAAACCACCGGGTCTCTGGTGCTCGTACTTAACCTGCTGACAGTTGAAGCACCGAGCTACATAGGCTACAATATTTTTCTTCATCCTCCCCCACCAATAATGCTGCCGCAAGTCATGGTACATCTTTGCGGCGCTCGGATGGATAGAATACCGGGAACTATGGGCCTCCTGCAATATCAACTCACGAATACCATCAACCTCAGGTACACAAATACGGCCCTGCATCCTCAGAACCCCCTCATCATCAACTGTGACCTGCTTGGCACCTCCGTGCCGGACCGTATCTCTAAGAACACATAAATGACGATCATCATACTGCCTGGCCCGAATACGATCACACAGTGAAGAACGGGCCACAGTATGGGCCAAAACACTGCCAGTCTCAGAAACCTCCAATCTCATTAACCGGTTGGCCGAAGCCTGAACATCCAACGCAAACGGTCGCTCTCTGACTGATAGATAGGCAAGACTACCCATGCTGGCTGACTTCCGTCTCAAAGCATCGACCACCACATTGGCCTTCCCCGGATGATATAAGATGGTAATGTCATAATCCTTCAGCAGCTCTAGCCATCTCCTCTGCCTCACATTCAACTCTTTCTGCTTGAATTGATACTGCAAGCTCTTATGATCCGTGAACACCTCACATGGCACCCCATACAGATAATGCCTCTAAATCTTCAACGCATAAACAATAGCTGCTAACTCCAAATCATGGACTGGATAGTTCTTCTCATGAACCTTCAACTGACGTGAAGCATAAACTATAACCTTGCCCTCCTGCATCAACACTACACCATGTCCAACCCGTGAAGCATCACAATACATGGTATAAGGCCCTAAACCTGCGGGCAGAACTAACACCGGTGCCGTGGTCAAGGCTGTCTTGAGCTTCTGAAAGCTCGCCTCACACTCCTCAGACCACTTGAACTGGGCACCTTTTTGGGTCAGCCCAGTCATCGGGGCTGCAATAGATGAAAAGCCTTCCACAAAGCGGCGATAATAACCTACGAAACCCAAGAAACTTCGAATCTATGTAGCTGGGGTGGGTCTAGGCCAATCTCTGACTGCTGAAATCTTTTTGGGATCCACCTGAATACTCTCTGATGATACCACATGGCCTAGAAATGCAACCGAACTCAAGCAGAACTCACACTTGGAAAATTTGGCATACAACTGACTATCCCTCAGAGTCTGGAGGACGACTCGAAGGTGCTTCTCATGCTCCTCTCGGCTACGGGTGTATATCAATATATCATCAATGAAAATAATAATGAACGAGTCCAAATAGGGCCTGAACACTCGGTTCATCAACTCCATGAAAGCAGCGGGGGCATTTTTCAACCCAAATGACATCACCAAGAACTCATAATGGCCATACCGAGTGCCAAAGGCTGTCTTAGGGACATCAGACGCCCTAATCCTCAGCTGATGGTAACCAGATCTCAAGTCTATCTTAGAGAACACTGTAGCACCGTGAAGCTGGTCAAATAGATCAGCAATCCTCGACAAAGGATACTTATTCTTAAAAGTAACCTTATTCAACTGCCGGTAGTCAATACACATCCTCATCGAACCATCTTTCTTCTTGACAAACAACACTGGGTCACCCCAAGGAGAAACACTAGGCCTAATGAAGCCTTTATCCAACAAATCCTGTAACTACTCCTTCAATTCTTACAACTCTAGCGGGGCCATACGATACGGCGGAGTAGAAATGGGCTGAGTGCCCGGAGCCAACTCAATGCAAAAATCAATATCCCTGTCGGGTGGCATACCTGGCAGGTCAGCAGGGAATACCTCTGGAAACTCACGAACCACGGGCATAGACTCCATAGGAGAAACCTCAGCACTAGAATCACGAACATAGGCCAAATGGGCCAAACAAGCCTTCGCGACCATGCGCCGAGCCTTCATATATGAAATAACTCTACCGGAAGAATGACAAGGAGTCCTTCTCCACTCCAAACAAGGTATTTCTGGCAAGGCCAAGGTCATTGTCTTGGCATGACAGTCCAGAATGGCATGATAGGGAGATAGCCAATCCATCCCCAAAATAACATCAAAGTCAACCAAATCAAGAAGCAAAAGGTCTACCTGAGTCTCCAGACCACCAATAACCACTAAGCATGAACGATAGACTCGATCTACCACAATAGAATCACCCACCGGTGTAGACACATATACAGAAATACTCAAGAAATCACAGGGCTTACTCTGATAAGAGGCAAAATATGAAGACACATAGGAGAATGTAGACCTCGGATCAAATAAAACCGAAGCATCTCGGCTACAAAGTGAAACCGTACTTGTAATAACTGCATCAGAGGCCTCAGCCTCAGGCCTGGCAGGAATAGCATAGCATCCGCCCCTCCAACCTGGACATCTCTAGGTCGACCTCATGTGGGCTGACCTCTACCTCTCGTGGCCTGTCTTCCACCTCTAAGAGTCTGACCTCCACTTCTAGCACCACGACAACCACCCCTAGCTAGCTGAGGGGGCGGGGGCGCACCTGATGCGAGAACCATGGCACGGGAACCCTGATACTGATGACCACAAAAACCTTAGGGGAAAAACCTGGAAATATGCCCCGTACCACCGCAAGTGAAGCAAGACCTCGGCTGCTGAGAATACTGACCCTGGAATTGTCCTTGATGACTAGAATGACCACCCTGAAAGCTCTGAATCGGCGGTGCACTGATGGGAGCTGATAGTGCACTGCGGGATACCTGAAGTGCCGACTGGTAAGGCCTAGGAGGATGCCCTCTACCAAAGGAATCTCTGCCTCCAAATGAGGCACCAATGAACCGGCCGAAATGACGAGGTCTCTTGTCAGACCCCTGACCACCGCCCTGTGATAAGACCATCTCAATACGCCTGGCCACATCGGCCACAGCCTGAAAAGAGATATCAGTACCTGTCTCCTTGGCCATCTGAAGTCTGATAGGCTGAGCTAGACCCTCGATAAACCTCCTCACCCTCTCACGATCAGTGTGGAGTATCATGATAGCATGCTGGGCCAGAGTGATAAACCTAGTCTCATACTGTGTAACAGTCATAGATCGCTGCTGGAGACGCTCAAACTGCCTCCGAAGATCCTCCCTCTAAGTAACTGGAAGAAACTTCCCCAAGAATAACTCGGAGAACTGAGACCAAGTCGAAGGTGCAGACCCAACTAGTCTGGTCAAGCAATAGTCTCTCCACCAAGTCTTGGCGGTACCAGAAAGACGAAATGTAGCAAAATCGAACCCATTGGTCTCCACAATGCCCATGTTCTGAAGAACCTCATAACAACTGTCCAAGTAATCAAGGGAATCCTCTGATGGCGCACCAGTAAAAGTAGTAGGAAATAGCTTGGTGAACCGATCTAGTCTCCGTAGAGCATCTGCTGACATAGCTGCCCCCTCAACGGCCTGTGCTACAATACCCTAATGAGCTGCTCCAGCTGTCTGAGGTGTTGGAGTCTGAAACTGAGGAGCTAGCTGCTCTGGTGTGCGAGTAGCAGGAGTCTAGGCCCCTCCCCCAACCTGAGAGACGGTTGGTGTAGTAGGAAGAAGGCCGGCCTGAGACACGCTCTCCAAAAGTCCCACTAAGAGGACAAGGGCGTCCTGAAGAACCGGGGTGGCAATGAACCCCTCTGGGACCTGAGCTGGTCCAACTGGAACCGTCTGAGTAGGCACCTCACCGACAAAGTCTACCTGTGGGTCCTCTACTGAGGCTACTGCTCTGGGCTAAGCCTTGCCCCTGCCTCGGCCTCTAGCACGGCCTCGGCCTCGTCCTCGGCCCCTCGTAGGAGCTGCAATAGGAGGATCGGGCTACTGATCGGTAGATGAGGAAGCACGCGTTCTCGCCATCTATGAGAGAATAGAATAGAAACTCAATTGACATTTAGAATTCAAATCGCACGACAGAGAAGAAGAAGAAGTGAAGTTATTTCTAACTTTGCAGCCTCTAGGGGATAAGCACAGACGTCTCCGTACCGATCCCTCAGACTCTACCAAGTTTGTCCGTGAATTGTGAGACCTAAGCAACCTATGCTCTGATACCAACTTGTCACGACCCGAAATCCCACCTTCAGGCCGTGATGGCATCTAACGTTTAACCCGCTAGACAAGCCAACGTTTAATTAAGTTTACTTGTTTACAATTGAATTAACAACAATAACTAGAGTAAATATGATTAAAGAATGCGGAAGCTAAGAATTCATCAAATTAATATAATAAATATTACGAAATTTCCGTACATAATCCCCCAGAACTGGTGTCACAATTACATGGACGGTCTAAGATTTCACTAAATACAATGGTCTGAAATAAGTGAATACAACTATCTTGAAACTACAGGATAAGACAGAAAATGAGAGAAAGGATAAGAGGAGACGCCAAGGCCTGCGGACGCCTGCAGGACTACCTCAGTGTCGCCGTGCACTGAAGGATACTCTCTCGCTCAGTGTCCACTAGGTCCGACGCTGTAATCTGCACAACATAAAGAAGTGCAGGTGTAACATCAATACAACCGACCCCATGTACTGAGTAAGTGCCGAGCCTAACCTCGGCGAAGTAGTGACGAGGCTAGGACACGACAACAAATAACACCTGTGCAATTCAATAACATAACAGGAAATAATGACAGGAAATAAGCAAGTAAATACAACAACGGGGGAACATGCTGGGGGTAAAAGGGCAACAGCTAACTAAAACAACGGAACAAGGATCAGTTGAAATGTATAAGTAACAGTAGGAATTAACAGCTCTGAACAAGTAAATAAATCAAAACGGAACGGCATGTCCCCTCATGCTATAAACTCACAAACACTCGGCACGGAATGTCCCCTCGTGCATAAATAATAATCACTCGGCACGGAATGTCTCCTCGTGCATAACCTCACAATCACTCGGCACTGAATGTCCCCTCGTGCATAAATAATAAATAATCACTCGGCATAGAATGTCTCCTCGTGCATAAATAATAAATAATCACTCGACACGGAATGTTCCCTCGTGCATAACCTCACAATCACTCGGCACGGAATGTCCCCTCGTGCATAACATATGTAAAAGCAACAATTGACAGGAAAGATAATAATAAGAAACCTCAAATGCACAGAAATAATCAACAAGTATTCTACCGTCCTGACAAGGGACTCAGCTATAACCAATCTCACTAAGAGGTATAAATTTAACAAATGATCCTCAACTGGACGAATAATCAATAACAATCTACATAATGAAATACCCTTAATGTATCACTTCCAGAATGACAATTAATTTATTACACAGAAATTATTAAAGAACACTATATAAATCATCAAGTTCGACTAACGGGCATGCTCGACCACAACATATAGGTACCCGTCACCTCACCTATACGTTGGAAATGGATTAACACATAGCAAATAAGACTCTATACCTATTCCCTCAAGCTAAGGTTAGGCCAGACACTTACCTCGGCTCCAAGAATGCAAATCAGGCCTCTAGCACCGCTTTTCCTCTCGAATCCGACTCCGAAACAATCGTATCTAGACACAATTGACTCAATAACATCAATAATTACTCAACAATTCAATTCCAAAGCCTAATTATAGATTTTCCAACATTCTTCCAAAAATTCCAAAATTCGACCCCGGGCTCGAATGGTCCAAACACGAGGTTGGTACCAAAACCCGATCACCCACGAGCCCGAATATATAATCTGTTTTGAAATCCGACCCCAAAATGAGGTCAAATTTCCAAAAATTCAAAAAGCCCTAACTCTACCCAAAACCCTAATTTCTACCCTTTAATCCCATGATTTTAGGCCTATAATCTAGTGATGGTTGATGAAAATTGAAGAAAATGGAGTTAAGAACACTTACCTACGAAGCTATAGTGATGTAGCTCTTCAAAGGTCATCTATGGGGTTTGGGGAATAAGGGGTTTATGAAAATGGGGGATAAATCCCGTAAGTATTCTGTTGTGAAGTATTTAAAATCACTGGACGAATTCCGCGATCGCACAGTGGATGGGTCCCCCAAGCTCCGCGATCGCAGAAGGGTGAACGCGATCGCACAAGGCAATCCTACCTAGCCCCCCGGTCCACCTAACCTACTGTGCAGTCGCAGGCCCCCCATACGCGATCGCACAGAGTACCTGATCCCTCCCCCTTCTCAAATCTATGCGATCGCGTCTATACCTATGTGATCGCATAGAGTAACGCATCAGACACCAGAAATTCTATCTTACACCAGATTTTTCACTAGTTTAGCACCCCGACACCCACCCGAAACTCACCCGAGCCCTCGGGGATCAAAACCAAATATACACACGACCTCATAAACATCCTACAAACTTATTCAAGCAATTAAACCACCAAAATAACATCATAAACATCGAATTAAACCTCAAAATCCATAGAAAATTCTCAAAACTTCATAACTCTCAAATTCACCATTTTTAGTCCGAATTACGGCAAACTACGTCCGTTTCTTACCAAATTTCATAGGTAACACATAATAAACATATTGAACCTGTTCCGGGCTCTGGAACCATAATACAGGCCCGATAACACGGGTTTCACATCAATTCTCATTTTCAAAAACCTTTATATTTTTCAGAAAACAATTTTCATTAAAAATTCATTTCTCGGACTTGGGACATCGGAATTCGATTCCGGGCATACGCCCAAGTACCATATTTTCCTACGGACCCTCCAGAACCATCAAATCACGGGTCCGGGTCTGTTTACCAAAAATGTTGACCAAAGTCAACTTTATCCAAATAATTATCATAAATTCAACATTTTATCAATTTCCCACATAAAGGCTTCCCTGCTATGGGCCTGGGATGCGCACGCACATCGAGGTGAGGTAAACGGAGGCTTTCAGGGCCTCGAAACACAGATTTAGTGAAATTACACGGGATGACCTTTTGGGTCATCATAGAAGATCACACAATAAAGAGAATCTTATCGACACCATACCATCTTAGCAGAAATGGGCAAGCCGAATCGGCGAACAAAACCATCATTCATAATTCTAAGAAAAGGTTGAACGACGCCAAGGGAAAATGGAGAGAAATTCTACCTGAAGTTCTTTGGGCATATCGAACGACGTCGAAGTCCAGTATAGGGGCAACGCCATTCTCCTAAGTATATGGCTCCGAAGCCTTGATTCCAGTCGAAGTCGGGGAATCCAGTGCTAGATTTTAATATACAACGGAAGAATCGATTCATGAGGCAATGAATACTATCCTTGAATTATTAGATGAAAAATGAAAAGTCGCCCCCATCCGAATGGCAGTGCAAAATCGTCCGAATGGACACGCAAAAACAACGAATCAAAAGGTATTATAATCAAAGGACCAACCTTCGCCACTTCAGAATCAGGGACTTGGTCCTGAGGAAGGTCACCATCAACACTCGAGACCCTAATGAAGGAAACTCGACCCTAATTGGGAAGGACTCTATCAAGTCCTCGATATCGTCGGAAAGGGGTCTTATAAGCTAGCCACGATAGACGGCGAACAACTACCAAACAATTGGAACATCTCACTCCTCAAGCGATATTACTGTTAAGGTATGACCTTCTCCTTTTTCATTTACATCTTACGCTAACTTATTTTCAGGTGTTCGAGCAAACATATCGGAGTTATCATCAAGTAGGAAGATATTAGGACCCTAAAGCACGTGTTGCACTCTTTTTCCCTTCGACCGGTTTTTATCCCAAATGGGTTTTTCCGGCAAGGTTTTTAACGAGGAAATCATAATTCGTCCTGACTTAGAGTATCATAGGTCTCCTTACATTCAACCTCGAATCTGGGGGACATCACCCTCGGATGATTTATTTTCAAGGAAAAATACTTCATGTCACAAGGGCCTCGATAGGAAAACTTTCCAATGGGCCAAACAGTTGTTGATAATCAATTTTTACATCATATATTTCAAATATACATATATACTTTCAAAATAGTTCATAAGCATGATCAAGTAGTTTTCTTAATTTTTCCATTATTTTTGAAATTTTTTAAATCAACTTATTCCTATATTTCATTAAATAAATAATCATTAATTGCATCACAAATTTTTAATGATGATTTTACCATCTAATTTCATCATTTATATCCATATTAAGCTTTAAATATTTTTGGTGCATTTATTATAATTACATTTGCATTTCTAGGCTAAAATTGCGTATTTTGCAATAATAGCCCTTATATAATGATGATTACTTTATTTACGCAAAATTAACTGTTTATGCTTTTATAGTGATAAATAATTATTGTTAATCATTTTTATGCACAAATAATATTTTTTACTATTTTATTTATTATTTTTACAAATTATTTGATTAATTAAATTGGGTATTTAACTAATAACTCATAAATTCACTAATTTCGGACCTAAACTACCAACCCCCTAAGCCCATTTACCTAAAACACCTACCCAGACCCTTGGCCCAACCCTTAAGCCCAATCCAAAACCCCCTTTATTCCTAACCCAGTCTGGAACCGACCTAATCCCAGCGTTGATCACAATACTCCCCCCACTTCTCCTTATAACCTCACCCCTAACCCTAGCGACCATTTTGGCCAGCCCGACGTTCTATACTCTCTCGAACTTCACCTCTCTCTGAAGAACCCTAGCGCTGCCCCCTAAATTTTCTCCTAAAAACCACCTAATATGGGATTCCAAGGCCGATTCTAGCCATATATGACCTTTCCTTGGTACTAGGTCCTTCTCTATATTGCTTGCCTAAACATGGCAAGAAGATCTTGTAAGAATCGAACCAAAGTTGGTTCAAATCCTTAACTTTTTTGTTTATCCCGTCTATGTTCATCATTTGCTCTTTGTAAATACGATTATTTTCAATATCTCTTGTTGATTCTTACTTACCCTAAATTAGGGTTCTCAGATCTCTTCAGATCGAACATAAATTGGTTAGATTTTATGATTTTAAGTGTTATTATGACCATGTTCGTCCTATATTCTACTGTTTGATCAATTTTTGTTATATTTTTGTATATTTTTTCCCTAAAATTAGGGTTCACCTATTTTTCCCTAATGTCAAATTTTATTGATTCTGCATGCTATGGTTTCCTTATTTATGTTAGATTTTACAGTATTTTCTTGATTACTTGTTTGATTCTCACTACACTATTTAAACCTCTTCCCATTTCCACTTTAGGAGAGACTTGAATCATTATACTCTCACTAAGAAAACTTAGGGCTTGATTCTGTATTCTCTTTGCTCTCTTGTTTACTTCTAGTCTTGGCTGGATGAAAGCCAAGGCCAAATATTCTGGACTCTGGACCTTTGTGGTGTTATTCAGGTTTGCTTGCTTAACTGGTGAGTGTCTATCCCTTTGTCATTCTAATTCTATGTATCAATGAACTCTGTGTACGATCCAACATGTTTAAAGTTTATTCTGAGCATGATTCTACCACTTTTATGTTTTTATGATTTCCTTTAGTCCTATAATTGATACTGTTAGTTCTGAGATTGGTTATTTTTGAATAATATGAATCCTCTTAAGGATTAGCTTAATTTGTTTCCTGTTTGCGGTTGTGTTAATTATGAACTCGCCCTGAACTTAACATCTTTAAGATGGTACTAGTATGTTCATCAGTTAATCTGTCTGAATCCTTACAAAGTCTGCATTGTTATTAAGCCCCTTTTCTGTCATTCATGTACCCTGATAACTTGCTTTCTAGTGTGTCTTGCATTCCTTTGGACTCCACATGATTACTTGACTTTACTTTAACACCATGTCTAATTGTTTTCCTATGATTGAATAAAGATGTCCTAAATGTTAGCATGTATACTTAGCTTAATTAGGCCTTTCGGACTTTAACTTATTAAATAATGTGCATGAACAACTTTGCAAATCTTGCTAATTTGTCTGCTTAATGCAGTTCTGCCTAAATATTCTGTGTTTTAAACTCTGTTATGATGCCTTTTTTTTTTCTAAAATCAAATCTGTTTTAAAATCTGTCCTTTTCCATTGCCTCCTTTTATATGCTACTACTTTTAAACTCCTATTGTTAGGTCCTTTAGGTTCTATCCTTAACCTCCCCAGTGTGAGCACTACTCCGGGTCCATGTGAGACCCTTATGAACTCTGACATTGTGGGGTTTGGTTCCTAATCTCCTTTAAACTGTTTGTGAGCATTTGGTTCTCTAGTGTGAAAATTGCCCTAGGTCCTTGAAGCCCTTGGGAACTTTGACACACTAGAGATTTGGGTTCAATGTGTGCTATGGGTGAATCACTCACCATTAACTGTTCTGTACCCGTGAAATGAGCCTTGGAGCTGATATGATTTGAAGGCCTGGGTTGCCCAGGTGTATTTGGGTATGTAAAAGGCTCTCTATAGTTATTTTACTATGTAATTCATTTATTAACTTGGTCTGTAATAATTTTGAAATAAACAAATTCTGGGGTATTTAGTAAAATTTGGAAAGGTTCTCATTTTCTTTTACTAAGTCGGGTAGAAATCCTGCCTATAGGGTTTCACTTGTGCTGTTCATTCTGCTTATAAGTTTCATATATTTTTTGTTAAAAATCATATATTGTGTTTACATATTAGAAATCCTGCCTATAGGATTAACATTATGATTTGGTAGAAATCCAGCCTATATGATTAATATTATGACTTGTTAGAAATCCTGTCTATAGGATTAACGTTATGACTTGTTAGAAATTTTGCCTTTAAGTGCATTAATTTGTCCAATAAACATGTTAGCAGTCATGCATATAGGACCAATATCTGGCTTAACGGTTTTCTAGCTCAAATGTGTATAAATTCCTGCCCATATATTGCTTAATTCTGGAAATCATGCCTATATGATTAAAATCAATTCAATAATTAGAAATCATGCCTATAGGATTAAAAGGTAATTCAATGCTAGACATCATGCCTAAAGGATTAAAATCAATCAATGCTAGAAATCATGCTTATAGGATTAAAACCAGTTCAAATCTAGAAATCGTGCCTATAGGGTTATAATTATCACACTCATAGAAATCATACCTATAGAACTCTACCAAATGATTCTGAATACGATTATCATTGTCCATCACTTAGGTAACATGCCTGTAGGATTAATTATAATTCAGGACTTCTTCTTCTGATTTATTGTTACTCATCATCGTATGAAATACCCAGATATTGCACTTAATTAAAATCAGTAGGCAAATAGTAGGTCCTAACACCCCTAGTAAGATATTGATTTTGCATACTACTGCTTGCCTATTCATCGCATAGATATCCTGCTTATAGGACTCGAAGATCAATAAAGCCTACTAATCAGGTGCGTGCATTTGCTATTTATGTGTGGAGGTCAATATGAGCCCATGTATGTTTTTATTTGAAAAGTCCTAACTGTTTGCTTGTCGCCTAGTATTTTACAATTTTGAGAAACCTAGGCTTAGTCTAGAACCATCCTAAATAGAGGTCCCAATGACTCCAGAGCCATAGGTAAGGAACTGGTAGTGCACGCATAGGAAACGAATTAGAATAAACTCTGCGCTTTAGGTTAGAACTTAAAGATAGTAATCGGGTAGAAGGAGATGATAGTCTGCGCCCGCTGAATAATATGAGTAACACCCCCCATCCTTATTATCACACTCATAGAAATATTTATATTGCACGAGGTGATCCTATAGGCTAAAAAAGTTAGGACCCCCCATCCTTATTAAATAGTGTCTTCGCTTTCTTAGACTAATTCGCGTAATTTAAGTTTGGCCAGGACCCACCGTTGTGGACCTCGAGGGGTGCCTAACACCTTCCCCTCAAGGTAACTTGAGCCCTTACCCGATCTCTGGTGATGCAAACTAGTATAATCTGAGTTATTTGCTATAGGTGCCCTAACACACCTTAATTCGTTAAGTGGCGACTCTAACAACCAATTCCTTTTCCTTTCTCTCTCAAAAGGAGTTGTCAAAATGTCGAAAACCAACTTCGCGAGAAAAAGGGGGCGCGATAGCATGGCGACTCTGCAGGGGATATCCTTAGGCCCTTACCATAACGAACTTGTTTTGTTAATTAGTCTTTTTTCAATAAGCATGTCTTTATTATTTTGTTAATATTTGCACGCCCTTCCCTCTCTATATGAGCTTATTTTCCATCCTTCATTCAATTATGCTCACTAAATTCTTTTTTTCCTGTTTTATTTCTTTTTACTTTGGAAACAAAGTCTTCTCTTTGTTTTCTTTTTTTCCTGCCTTTACAATTATGAAATACTGCATTTATCATTCTCATCGTGCAAATACTGGACAACATGTTATTTGTTTTTTAATAATTACATGTTCAACATCATATTCCACTCTGCGCAATTAATACCATAGCAACACTTGATGAGTGTTTTCGCTCTTCCTATATCACCCTATTGAATTTGAAAAGGATTATTTGCGGTATAACTAGTCGATTAGCGGTGTAATCGACGGTTAATATGTTGTCCTCATAATAACTTTCTAAGAAAAAACCTGTCCAAAGCTTACCGGGCTTTACATAGTCCAAACGGGCGCAACCACGATATGTGCATTATTTGGAGAAATAAATTCCGATATGCAAACCGTTAATGTATAAGTAGTCAAACTCGGAGGGGGAAAGGGTCTAACTTTGTTTATTTTGCAGAAAATGAGGCACGAAATCCCCAGGTTTGGCATGGTCTAAAATATACCGTCGTTATTGCTGGATTGGTGGGAAAACCTTTCACCAAGCAACAAAAATCACGTGAAAAGGGTTCTTGGAAACTTACCCTCCTTATTAGACCTCCAACCAAGTAACATGTTGATCGAGGCTGCTACTATGTTTTGGGACGGAGAAAGGGATGTATTCCATTTTGGCAATATAGAAATGACTCCTCTTTTGGAGGAAATAGGAGGATTCACTGGATTACCCTGGGATAGTCCCGGTTTATTAGTTCCAGAAAATTGCACTCCTAGGGGGTCACTGAAAATGATGGGTCTGAGGTAGAATGACGACTTGGCATGCCAGAAAATCGCACTCCCAAGGACGATTTCTCGCTGCCAAACATACACATATTGATTGAAAACTGCGCCAAGCATGAGCTCCAGTCCTTTGTGGATTGCTTCAGGGGTTATCATCAAATCTGGATGGACGAAGAAGATGCAGAAAAGACAACCTTTATTACTCCATGGGGAGTATATTGCTATAAGATGATGTCGTTCGGTATGAAGAATGCTGGGGCCACCTACATGAGGTCCATGACAACCATCTTCCATGATATGATACACAAGGAAATAGAGGTATATGTTGACGACGTCATCATCAAATCCAAGAAAGCCACAGATCATATAGCGGACTTGAGAAAGTTATTTGACTGAGTGCGGAAGTATAATCTAAAGCTGAACCCCGCGAAATGTGCATTCGGGGTTCCTGCTGAAAAATTGTTGGGATTCATCGTCAGCCGCCGAGGAATCGAGTTGGACCCATCAAAGGTTAGAAGCTATCCAAGAATTACCACCACCAAAGAACAAGAAGGACGTGATGAGTTTCTTAGGACGTATTAATTACATCAGCCGCTTCATAGCACAGTCCACAGTGATATGTGAACCAATTTTAAAAATGTTGAAGAAGGATGCTGCAACCAGTTGGACCAAGGATTATAAGAAGGCTTTTGACAAAATCAAAGAATACCTATCCACGCCACCAGTCCTAGTCTCTCTAGAGCCTGGTAGGCCACTGCTACTCTACCTCAATGTATTAGACGGGGCTTTCGGTTGCATTTTGGGACGACATAACGAGACAGGAAGAAAGGAACAAGCCATATATTACTTGAGTAAGAAGTTCACACCTTATGAAGCACGATACTCTCTGTTGGAATGCAATTGCTGTGCTCTGACATGGATAGCTTAGAAATTGAGGCACTACTTCTGTGTCTATACCATATACCTCATATCAAGATTGGATCCTCTGAAGTACATCTTTCAGAAGCCTATGCCTACAGGGAAGCTGGCCAAGTGGAAAATATTGCTTAGTGAGTTCGACATCATCTATGTAACTAAAAATGCAGTCAAAGGACAAGCGTTGGCAGATCATCTTGCCAAAAATCCTGTAGGAGGAGAATACGAACCACTAAAAACCTATTTTCCTGATGAAGAAGTGTCATTCATAGGAGGGGACATTGCTGAAGCCTACGACGGTTGGAGAATGTTTTTCGACGGAGCAGAAAATTTCAAGGGAGTTGGTATCGGAGCCGTCTTGGTATCGGAAACCGGTCAGCACTACCCGGTGTCTGCAAAACACAGATTTCTGTGCGCCAACAATATGGCAGAATATGAAGCCTGCATATTAGAGCTCAATTTGGCCGTCGACATAAATGTTCAGGAACTGCTGGTAATCGGTGACTCAGACCTACTAGTGCCCAGGTACAAGGAGAATGGGCTACCAAAAATACCAAAATACTACCATATCTACATCACATACAAGAGACGATGAAGAGGTTCACAAAGATAGAGTTCCGATATGTCCCCAGAATCTTGAATGAATTTGTAGACGCATTAGCCACCCTTTCCTAATTGATATAACATCCAGAAAAAAAAGGGCGTACTGTGCTCATGTCGAAGAAGAAACATATGGAAATCCATGGTTCCACGTTATCAAGGAATATTTGGGAAAATGAGAATACCCGGAGCAGGCAAACCACACTTAGAAATGCACACTACGGAGGCTGTCCAATAACTTCTTCCAAAGCGGAGGAATTCTGTATAGTAGAGCTCCCGATGTAGGACTGTTAAGGTGTGTTGACGCCATAGAGGCTTCCATATTTCTCGAGGAAATACATGCCGGAACCTGCGGCCCACATATGAACGATTTTGTCCTAGCCAAGAAGATACTTAGGGCAGGATACTTTTGGATGACTATGGAAACAGATTGCATCTGGTATGTCCAGAAATGGCACCAATGCTAGATACATGCAGATATGATACGGGTTCCGCCAAACGAACTCAATGCAACGAGTGCACCTTGGCCTTTTGCTTCCTGGGGAATGGATGTCATTGGTCGAATCGAACCCACTACTACGAATGGGCACAAGTTCATTTTAGTGGCCATCGATTACTTTACTAAGTGGGTTGAAGCTGCGTCCTACAAAGATGTAACCAAGAAAGTCGTCGCAAATTTTGTCAGGGATCATATTGTTTGTCGATTCGGGGTTCCAGTGTCCATCATCACTCACAACGCCGCAAATATCAAAAGTGATATGATGAAAGCCATGTGTGAAACTTTCAAAATCAAGCACAAAAACTCCACAACGTACATGCCTCAAATGAACGGAGTCGTGGAGGCTTCCAACGAGAACATCAAGAAGATACTAAGGAAAATGGTAGAGAATCACAAGCAATGGCACGAGAAGTTACCATTTGCTTTATTGGGATACCATACCACAGTCCGCACGTCAACCAGGGAAACTCCTTATTTTCTGGTCTACGGTACCGAAGTCATCATCCCCGCCAAGGTAGAAATTCCTTCTTTGAGGATCATACAAGAAGCTGAACTAAGTGACGCAGAATGGATAAGGAGCCGCTATGAGAAATTAGCGCTCATAGATGGAAAAAGGATGAATGCAGTGTGTCATGGTCAGCTTTATTAGAATAGAATGTCTAGAGATTTCAACCAAAGGGTCAAACCAAGACGGTTCACATTGGGGCAGCTGATGTTGAAACAAATCTTTCCACATCAAGATGAAGCCAAAGGGAAGTTCTCACCCAACTAGCAAGGTCCTAACATGGTTCACATAGTATTGACAAGAGGAGCACTCATACTCATAGAAATGGATGGAGAAATCTGGCCAAAGCCTATCAATTCAAATGCAGTCAAAAGATACTATGTGTAAACTATTTATGTTTCTTCATATGATGTAATTGAACTACGCTTGAACTTATTCCCATTTAAGAGGGAATACGTAGGCACCCCTGTGGTTTCGGTCATAATTCAAAAAAATTCCATTTTCCCCACAATCAGAAACTGGGGCAGAAGTTTGAGGAGGACCCTTAAAATTCCAAAGCAAGTTCAGCCAACATCATTACATACAGAATAGCCAGAAGGTCATTTAGATAACTGGGGCAGAATTTTGACGAGGACCCTCAAATTTCTATGGCAAAGAAGGTCGCAATGTCTCTAATAAAGTCACAGTTACTGGTTCATCTAATTGATTTCTTAATTTACATATTACTATGTCTTTGAAAACCATACACGCATACTTTTGAAAAGAAACTTTACTTTTTAGCCAAATGCTACCCATGGTAATTTTAACAGGATCCTTGGGCAGAGCGGAGCAAAGCAAGCAGAAAAAGGCACGAACTAACATCCCCCGCAAAAACTCACAAATTTTCTTTGGATGCAGGAACAGGTCATTACCATAAGCGCCGTCACAACAACTGAATTGCCACACATAAATATATTGCCAGCTAAGAATAATTCACTCTTACTCTTCACTTGCATGAGGCTAAGCCCTGCGCCTCTATTTGCGTAAGGCTAAGCACTGCCTTCTCTTTGCGTGAGACTAAGCTTTATCTCAACTCTTGCATGAGGCTAAGCCCTACCTCCCTATTTGCATAAGGCTAAGCATTGCCTTGTCTTTGTATGAGACTAAGCTCTGTCTCAGCTCTTGCATAAGGCTATGCCCTGCCTCCCTATTTGCATAAGGCTAAGCATTGCCTTCTCTTTGCTTGAGATTAAGCTCTGTCTCAATTCCTGCATGAGGCTAAGCCCTGCCTCCTTATTTGGATAAGTCTAAGCACTTCCTTCTCTTTGCATGATACTAAGCTCTGTCTCAACTCTTTCATGAGGCTAAGCCCTGCCTCCCTATTTGCATAAGGCTAAGCCCTGCCTCCCTATTTGCATAAGGCTAAGCATTGCCTTCTCTTTGCATGAGACTAAGCCCCTTCTCAATTCTTGCATGAGGCTAAGCCCTGCGTCCCTTTTTGCATAAGGCTAACATTGCCATCTCTTTGCATGAGACTAAGCCCCTTCTCAATTCCTGCATGAGGCTAAGCCCTGCGTCCCAATTTCATAAGGCTAAGCACTGCCTTATCTTTGCATGAGACTAAGCTCTGTCTCAACTCTTGCATGAGGCTAAGCCCTGCATCCCTATTTGCATAAGGCTCAGCATTGCCTTCTCTTTGTATGAGACGAAGCTGTGTCTCAACTCTTGCATGAGGCTAAGCCCTGCACCTCTATTTGCGTAAGGCTAAGCACTGCCTTCTCTTTGCATGAGACTAAGCTCTGTCTCAACTCTTGCATGAGGCTAAGCCCTGCCTCGAAATTTGCATAAGGCTAAGCACTACCTTCTCTTTGCATGAGACTAAGCTTTGTCTAAACTCTTGCATGAGGCTAAGCCCTGCCTCCCTATTTGCATAAGGCTAAGCACTGCATTCTCTTTGCATGAGACTAAGCTTTGTCTAAACTCTTGCATGAGGCTAAGCCCTGCCTCCCTATTTGCATAAGGCTAAGCATTGACTTCTCTTTGCATGAAACTAAGCCCTGTCTCAATTCCTGCATGGGGCTAAGCCTTGCCTCCCAATTTGCATAAGGCTAAGCACTGCATTCTCTTTGCATGAGACTAAGCATTGTCTCCCTTTGCATAAGTGTTGCTCTATTCTAAACCTTGCATTATCCTCTTCTCTCGGGGTGAGGCTCTTCCCCCAAACTCTACACAAGAATAAGTTTTCTCCCAAGGCGTCATGTCTCTGCACCTCATGGGCTGAAATATCGCCATTTTGTCCGAAGGCGTAATAATCCGAAGGCATCATCCTCATAGCCAGAAGATATCATGCCATGGCCTGAGGATCTATCAATATTACAAATCATTATTCAAAGGAATCATGGTTCGGAGGCACCATCTTCGTGGCCCGAAAATATCATTTTATGGCATGCGAATCCCTTACCGTACAATTCATAGTCCGGGACATCATGTTCTAAGGGCATCATCCTCACCGCCCAAAGAACAATCTTCATGGTCCAAAGGGAATTTGCATCATGTCTAAGTTTACGCAATAATCTATACATACTTGCATGCAATCGTATTTTTAGTTTGCAGGTAGTCTCGGGAGCAATCGTTCTCCTAACAGGAGCAATCTTCGCTCCGATTTCCATTCAACGTTCATATCCTTCAAATTATTTCTAACGTAACCGATCATCATCCGTACCCAGTCTCATTTATCCATAACCGTTTTCAAATACCAATTGATCCTATTTGGAACATCTTGTCCGTTCTTGCAACAACTCCATTGGCTTACTCCATCATTGAATCCAGAACTACACACGACCTCATTCCTGTAAAACCAGGGATATGTAGGTAGCTCAGAAGCCATAGTGCGGCCTATATCTTTCAAATCACCCTATTCAGTCAAAATTGGTCATCATTTCTTTACCCGACAACTCTTTCATCCTTCCCAGGTAAAGAGGGGCAGCTGTTGATACCCAATTTTTACCTCATATATTTCAAATATACAGATATACTTTCAAAATGGTGCATAAGCATCATCAAGTATTTTTCCTAATTTTCCCATAATTTTGAAAGATTTTTAAATCAACTTATTCCTATATTTTATCAAATAAATAATCATTAATTACATCAAAAATATTTTTATGATGATTTTACCATATAATTTCATCATTTATATCCATATTAAGCTTTAAATATTTTTGGTGCATTTATTATAATTACATTTGCATTCTAGGCTAAAATTGCATATTTTGCAATAATAGCCCTTATATAATGTTGATTACTTATTTACGCAAAATAACCTTTTAATACTTTTATAGTGATAAATAATTTTTGTTAACCATTTTTATGCACAAATAATATTTTTCACTATTTTATTTATCATTTTTATAAATTATTTTACTAATTAAATTTTGTATTTAACTAATAGCCCCTAAATTCACTAATTTCGGACCTAAACTACCAACCCCCTTAGCCCATTTACCTAAAACAACTACCCAGACCCTTGGCCCAACACTTAAGCCCAATCCAAAACCCTCTTAATTCCTAACCCAGTCCGGAACCGACCTAATCCCAGCCGTTGATCACAATACTCCCCCCACGTCTCCTTATAACCTCACCCCTAACCCTAGCGATCATTTTGGTCAGCCCACCGTCTCTATACTTTCTCGAACCTTCACCTCTTTCTGAAGAACCCTAGCGCCGCCGCATAAATTTTCTCCTAAATCCCACCTAATATGGGATTCGAGGGGCGATTCTTTCTGTATATGACCTCTCCCCTGTACAGGGTCCTTCTTTATACTGCTTGCCTAAACATTGCAAGTAGATCTTGTAAGAATCGAACCAATGTTGGTTCAAATCCTTAACGTTTCTGTTTATCCCGTCTATGTTCATCATTTGCTCTTTGTAAATACGATTATTTTCTGTATCTTTTGTTGATTCTTACTTACCCTAAATTAGGGTTTTTTGATCTCTTCCGATCGAATCAAAATTGGTTAGATTTTCTGATTTTAAGTGTTATTATGACCATGTTCGTCCTATATTCTACTGTTTGATCAATTTTTATTATATTTTTGTATATGTTTTCCCTAAAATTAGGGTTCACCTATTTTTCCCTAAAGTCCGATTTTATTGATTCTGCATGCTATGGTTTCCTTATTTATGTTAGATTTTACAGTATTTTCTTGATTACTTATTTAATTCTCACTACACTATTTAAACCCCTTCCCCTTTCCCCTTTAGGAGAGACTCGAATCATTATACTCTCACTAAGAAAACTTAGGGCTTGATTCTGTATTCTCTTTGCTCTCTTGTTTACTTCTGGTCTTGGCCGGCTGAAAGCCAAGGCCAAAATATTTTGGACTCTCGACCTTTGTGGTATTATTCTGTTTTTAAAAAAAAAGAAAATCCACTAGGCAATTGCCTAGAGCTAGTTTTATTATTAATAAAAAGCAAAAATAGAACCACATAGGAATAGTATAAATCAGGGGGACAAATAGCACTAATAGCATTGCCTTATGCCTTGGCTATATAATTACTCCTCTACGCCTCACAATGCCCTAAATGACAGCCTCATGTAGAGGATCATGGTGTAGCTGCCGGCAAAGTCTCACGAAGGCATATAATCTCATAGCCTTTTGGGTATTTTCCAAAAGGCATAGGCGAAGAGCAAACAAATACTAGGCTAAACCTTACCTTGACTACTCCTAGTGAGGCATAACTAGCCTCATCTACTAACAATCATGTAAAAAGAAAGAGCTAGAAAGAACTAAATATTCTATGATCATCACAGAGTTTATAACATACTCTGTGATGATATTACGTAAGACTCTACTAATGTGATGGTAAAATAAAAAGATGTAGTAATAGCAATGTTGCTCTTCCTTCTCTGACCTTGTGAAGTCTTCAATTTGTAGGCTCTTGTATTCACCATAATTCCATTTCAAAATATCTTCAAAATTCATGCTTTCTTCTTTGAACGAGTGGACTTTGTTGACGTAGTTGGAACAATCTGTTTTTGTTTGGCAACTCTCATTGGAAGCCGCCTGACGTTTTCATCTTCACTCACCTTGCCGTCCCAACTTTTTTATCTTGGGTGTTTCTTCTTCTTTTTGCCACTATGCATAGGTGATAAATCACATTTTCTTGCTGCCTTTGCCCGATATTGATTTAATATATCATCTTCCTCACCCTCTTCATACATATCTCTGGCCACCTTCACTTGATGTAGCATATGTTGATCCAAACCTTGTGTCGTCAATGAATTTCCATCTTGTGTATTAGCTACCATTGACTTGTTCTGCTTTTTTGCTACGTCTTGCACCTTATTCATGTTCTTGTTTACACGACCAGTGCTCAAAGAAGTGGTAGTAAACAAATTTGCAGCTTTAGGACTTACCATTGCATCCAGTAACATATTTTCCTCCAAGCTGATCACTAGAGCAATTGAAATCTATTTTTGTTGTCCCTTGATTTGCACTTGTTCAGCTGATTTTGGATTGCTTTTAATAAGTTGCTGATTTTCTCGATTTAATATAGCTTCCTACCTCTCATTTACACAAATAGCAGCAGGATCATGTACGAATAACTGCTGCTGCTGTCCAGATCTCTTTGCTACTGCCACTTCCTTCAATCGAGTTGCATTTGTGTTTTCTCCATCAATCTGATGCCTCGATAAAGGGATGAAGTCTGGTGCTTTAGCATTAAGTTTACTGCTTGAACTTACTTTTGATGCGCTGCTAATTTTAGGCAAAGTAGGCGAGCCAACTGATAGCATATCTTCCTCTTCACTTTCTTGATCATCTTCCTCAATTGAATCTCCAGAAAATTCACCAGCCAAATCTTCGTCACCCTCATACTTACATTGGTCTTCCAAATCTTGGATTTAATTACCATCTCCCTCACATTTGCCTTGATAATTTCTTTATTGTTTCCTGTGGACAACACCAATTGATCACCACCATGTTCTCCACAAGATTCCAATGAATGGGATGGAACTTCAAAAACCAAGGTGTTCAATGTAACCATAGGTTGTTTCACCATATTATTATTCAACATCATTGCATTTTGAGCATCTTTAATAATTTGTTCGACGTGAGGATTAGAAAAGTGCAGTGTTGGAGTATTGGAACTATGTGCTTTTAGCTCGTCTCGAACAAGTAAGTCTTTCGTCGCATTACCACTGACTTGACCTCGTTTGTTACTGGTGGAAACTGGGCATGATTGTTGCTTCTGTTTTCCAGTGACTTGTTTATTTAAATACTCAAATAGAACAACTATTTTAGAGATATTCACTGGTGCGCCTTTACTTAATTGATGATGTTGTTTTTCATAGTTTGGAGAGCTGTTCTATCCAGCTTGCTGGATTACATTGACCTCTACAAGTTCTAAACTCTTTCTAGCATCCTTTTCACCATGTTCTTGTGCATTGGACAAAGCTTCAAATGAATTAGTACACCTAATATTTTCTGCTGCAATTTTTTGTTTTGTATGATCTGTAGAAGCTTTTTTGCTAGGTGATACTGCTGTCCAAACTTTAGCCCCTTTCAAAGAAACCCCATGCTCCACTTGATTCACATATGTAGTAGCTGCACTACACAATTGACCAGCTAAAATTTTCTCCATATGAGCACGATCACCAGTAGCATCCAACTGATATCTAGCCTTTGGAACACCAGCATCCATACCGTAGTAGTCATATTCTGCTAAACACCTACAACTGCAACTGGACCTGTTAAAACACCAGTAATAGCTGGTAAATGTCGAGCCTTAATAACATCTGATCCTCGACCTTCACCTTGTCATTTTTCTATCGATTCCACTCCCGCCCCTTGACGATTCTGCCCAGAATTAGCTACAAATGAAATAGAAGTAGCTCGATCACTAGCTGCCTTCAATGCAACAACAGTCTCCAAATTTGAGACTTCAGCAGATCCACGTTCTCCAGCTAATGCACCAGAAGTTGCCTTACTCACTGCATTGTACTGCTCTTGCTTTTTCTCGACAGAAACTCGATCAAGATCCCCTATTGCCTTCGCAATAAATCATCCAGTTTCAACTCGAATTATAGCAGCAGTAGAAACAGGTGCTGCTTGCTGCTCCTCTTCAGAACCACCACTATTAACAGTCCCAACTAATTATTTCAACACACTTGTATTATTAACCACCAGCACTTCCTTAGAAGAGCTAGCTAGTACTCGATCACTTGGTGTAACTTCAACCAGTGCATCAGCAGCCTTAATAAGCTCCATATGTTGTTTCTTTGCATTCAAATAATCCTCTGCATCCCCTTGTAATTTTTCAATCAAAATTCCTTCTGTCATGACAGTTTATTTCTCACCTTGCATGACTAATTTCTCCTCACCTTGCACGTTTCCTACTGCCTTTTCATTCAGCAATCTACATGCATTTTCATCGTGTCCCTGATGCTTACAATGGAAGCAATACAATGGTAAATTATCATACACAAAATCCTGAAAAACATCAACAATCTTGCCCGTTTCTTTGTCCACAAATTGCAATCTCATCTTCTCAAGTAACTTGTCCTTTAAATCCAATATCACCTTAACCCTTGCTTCACTAGGACGTGATTTAATCTGGGTTGCTTTGTCAATAGATATGGGCCTGCCAACAGCTGACACTATGGACAGTAATGCTTTTTTGGCGAACAACTCCGACGGCAAGTTTGGCAGTGATATCCATACAACAGCCTTCGTCGTCTCCTCCTTTGCATTAAAATCAATAGGCCATGGAAATACTCTAATTTGGTGCTCCCTTCCATTGTGATTAAAGTAAAGGACTGACCTCGAAAGTGAGGTAACATAATCATCAAAGTGATCAATCCTAATAAGTATTTGTCTTGGCGCAAGTTGTCCGATCAAAGCTTGTCCTTTGATACCAAAACTTTTCGGTAGTAAGTTCCTCAAAGTTGATAACTCAAGCATGTTTGAAGATACTTTCACCACAATAACTTGATGTAGTCCCTCCTCCTTAGAAAATTCCAGTCGTTCTTCTATTGTAAATTGAACAGTTGGTACACCATGGATAATTTCAACAGGTTTTAGGTTTGTTTGATTCAAATTCATGGCTGTCGTGGTTTGAGATAATCTTGTAGCATATGTAAGTTGATTGCTAGGGTTTAGGGTGCTCTCTTTAAGGTTTGTTGGTGCCTCTACCATAACCAAAGGTTGGGGAGAGATGGGCGTGGCCATGGTAGCCCTAAATCACCATGAAATCTCCAAGAAAGGGAGGTTCTCAAACAGTATTTCTCGTAGCTCGTACCCTTGGAACAGGTACACCAACAGACTCATCAGTTTTCCTTTTCTTTGAGGAAACTGAGGCTTTAGACTTGATGGACTTTGGAGTCCTTCTCTTCTTGGGGTTGTATGAGTCCCCCAGTTTCTTCAGTCTCTCAGCCAAAGTTTCTTCCCAAGAAGAAACGCGTTCATCTATCTCCTTCATTAGCTTTTCTAACCCAGCATCAGCTTCCTCAACTTCATTAGTTCCCCCTATCACTACGACATCATCTTCAAGATTTTCAAGAACGGGTCAACAAATTTCAAGTGTGGAACCATCCTTCCCAGATCCCCTCACACCTGCATCTCCCTCGTTCTCAAGAATTTTCTCAGTTTTTCTTTGCCTTCTTGTCACTTCCACATCCACCACAGACCCCACCAGCACAAATCTATTTTCAGAATTTAACATAGAGGTAACTTCAGTATTACCTTTCTCAGCACAGGACGAACCAGTTGCATCATCTTCATGTGCTGATTTGAACGATTCACTGGACGAATCTGGTTTGGGTTCTTCTTCAGCCTGGAATAAATCTTCCAAGAACTTTGCGCGTGAACCTGAAGCCACAGATTTGCGTGCAAGAACCTTGACACGACTGGGTTTGGGGGATGGGGTAGGGTTTTGTGTGTGTTCAGGGGCATCATGGTGTTCAGGGGGTTCAAGTGTCTTAGAGGATTCAGAACTGTAGAACGGTGGAGAATCAGACTCATATAGTCCTTCATCGTAGTCACGATTTTGAGAATCAGATGAAGTAGACGGCATTGTATTAAATTTTTGAGAGAAAAAGAAGAGAGGGCAAAAGGCAGTAGAGATTTGAGTGTTTAGTGACTTGAACAGGGTTCGTCTATTGCTTTATTCAAAATGGGTAATGATGGCCTATTTATAACTTGTGGCTCGGGTGATTATAACGGAAATGTATTAACACAAGTATGATACTAATCGATTAAGGACTGTTAGTGATTGGACATTGATTAGACCGTTTCTTTTCCCCTAAAACTAGGCTAATTTAATGTGACGG
>ML268719.1:0-58594 GCA_005239495.1 Nicotiana undulata
CAAACGGCTATTTTAAGGCTCAAATGGCCAGATTTTAAAAATCTGGCCGTTGGCCATTTTTTATTTATTTATTTTAAATTATGACCGTTGGGCCCGCTTGGCCCGGCCCAAGCCCGGGCTAAACGGGCCCGGGCTCACGGGCCAAAACCAAAGACCCGACCCCCCACGGGCCGGCCGGCAAGCCCGCGGGCCCGGCCCACTTGCCACCCTTACCAGCAGCCTCAGCAGCCGAGACTTGTTTCACTTATGGTGTTCCAATGCATATTTCCTAGTTTCGCCCCCGAGCTTCTGGTGGTTCTCAATATCAGGGTTCCCGTGCTATGATTCCCGCACCAGGTGCACCCTCGCCCCCTCAGCCGGCTAGGGGAGGAGGTTGAGGTGACAGAGGTGGAGGCAAGACAGTTAGTGGCGGAGGATAGGCTACGAGGGGTAGTGGTCAGCCCGCAGTAGGTCGGCCCAAGGATGTTCATATTGGTGGGGCTCAGCCCCGATGCTATGCTATTCCCGCCAGACTTGAGGCTGAGGCCTTTGATGCAGTTATTACATCTATGGTTTCAGTTTGCAGCAGAGATGCTTCGATTTTGTTTGATCTGGGGTCTACCTTTTCCTACGTGTCCTCGTATTTTGCTCCTTATCTGATTATGCCTCATGATTCCCTAAGTACTACTGTATATGTATCTACACCAATGGATGATTCTATAGTGGTAGATCGAGTCTACCGTTCATGCATAGTGTTTATTGGTGGTCTTGAGACTGATGTTGATCTTTTACTTCTAGATATGGTCGATTTCGATGTCATTTTGGGGATGGATTGGTTATCTCCCTATCATGCTATTCTAGATTGTCATGCCAAGACTGTGACCTTGGCCTTATCGGGAGCACACCGATTGGAGTGGAGGGGGAATCCTGGTCATTCTTCTAGAAGAGTTATCTCATATATGAAGGCTCGGCGTATGGTCGAGAAGGCTTGTTTGGCGTATTTGGCCTATGTTCGTGATTCTAGTGCCGAGGTTCCTTCTATGGAGTCTGTGCACGTGGTTCGTGAGTTTCCAGAGGTATTCCCTGCTGACCTGCCGGGTATTCTACCCGAAAGGGATATTTACTTTTGCATTGAGTTGGCTCCGGGCACTCAGCCCATTTCTATTCCGCCATATCGTACGGCCCCGCCAGAGCTGAAGGAGTTGAAGGAGCAGATACAGGATTTGCTAGCCAAAGGCTTTATTAGGCCTAGTGTTTCTCCTTGGGGTGCGCCAGTGTTGTTTGTTAAGAAGAAAGATGGCACAATGAGAATGTGTATTGATTACCGGCAATTGAACAAGGTTAGTATCAAGAATAAGTATCCTTTGCCGAGGATTGATGATTTGTTTGACCATCTTCAGGGTGCCACAGTGTTTTCAAAGATTGATTTAAGATCTGGTTACCATCAGTTGAGGATTAAGGCATCTGATGTCCTTGAGACAGCCTTCCGCACTCGGTATGGTCATTATGAGTTCTTGGTGATGTCGTTTGGGTTGACAAATTCCCCAGCTGCCTTTATGGAGTTGATGAACCGAGTGTTCAGGCCTTATTTGGATTTGTTCGTGATTGTCTTCATTGACGATATTTTGGTCTACTCCCGCAGTCGGGAAGAGCACGAGAAGCACCTTCGAGTCGTCCTCCAGACTCTGAAGGACAGTCAGTTGTATGCCAAATTTTCAAAGTGTGAGTTCTGACTGAGTTCAGTTGCATTTCTGGGTCATGTTGTGTCGGCATAGAGTATTCAGGTGGATTCCAAGAAGCTTTCAGCAGTCATAGATTGGCCTAGACCCACCTCAGCTACAGAGATTTGGAGTTTCTTGGGCTTAGAAGGTTATTATTGTCGGTTTGTGGAGGGGTTTTCATCTATTGCAACCCCGATGACCAGGTTGACTCAGAAGGGTACCCAGTTCAGGTGGTCAGATGAGTGTGAGGCGAGCTTTCATAAGCTCAAGACAGCCTTGACCACGATACCGGTGTTAGTTTTTCCCACAGGTTCAGGGCCATATACCATGTATTGTGATGCTTCACGGGTTGGACTTGGTGCAGTGTTGATGTAGGATAGAAAAGTTATAGCTTATGCTTCTCGTCAGTTGAAGGTTCATGAGAAGAACTATCTGGTTCATGATTTAGAGTTAGCAGCCATTATTCATGCGTTGATGATTTGGAGGCATTATTTGTATGGTGTGTCATGTGAGGTGTTCACAGATCATAAGAGTTTGCAATATCTGTTCAAGTAGAAAGAGTTGAATATGAGGCAGAGAAGATGGTTAGAGCTGTTGAAAGACTACGACATAACCATCTTATATCATCCGGGGAAGGCCAATGTGGTGGCTGATGCTTTGAGCCGGAAGTCAGCTAGTATGGGTAGTCTTGCTTATATACCGGTCGGGGAGCGACCGCTTGCTTTAGATGTTCAGTCTTTAGCCAATCGATTCATGAGATTGGATGTTTCAGAGACTGTCAGTGTTTTGGCTTATATTGTGGCTCGTTCTTCATTGTTTGATCATATTCAAGACCGGCAGTATGATGATCGTCATTTATGTGTTCTTAGAAATACGGTCCGGCACGAAGGTGCCAAGCAGGTTACCGTTGATGATGATGGAGTCTTGAGGATGTAGGGCCATATTTGTGTGCCTGATGTCGATGGCCTTCGTGAGATGATATTGCAGGAGGCCCATAGTTCCCGGTATTCCATTCATCCGGGCACCGCAAAGATGTACCAGGATTTGCGGCAGCATTATTGGTGGCGGAGGATAAAGAAAGATATTGTGGCATATGTAGCTCGGTGCTTGAACTGTCAACAGGTTAAGTACGAGAACCAGAGACCCGGTGGTTTGATGCAGCAGATTGAGCTTCATGAGTGGAAGTGGGAGCGTATTACCATGGATTTCGTAGTTGGTCTCCCACGGACTCAGAAGATGTTTGATGCTGTGTGGGTCATTGTGGATAGGCTGAACAAGTCAACACACTTCATTCCTGTATCAGTTTCGTATTCTTCGGAGAGGTTGGCAAAGAGATACATCAGGGAGATTGTTCGCCTGCATGGTGTGCCCGTGTCCATTATTTCTGACCGAGGTACTCAGTTTACCTCCCATTTCTGGAGAGTATTTTAGTGTGAGTTGGGCACACGCGTTGAGTTGAGCACAATATTTCATCCTCAGACGGACGGACAGTCCGAGCCTACTATTTAGATCTTGGAGGATATGTTGTGGGCATGTGTCACTGACTTTGGAGGTTCATGGGACCAGTTTTTGCCTTTAGCTGAGTTTGCCTACAACAACAACTACCAGTCGAGCATTCAGATAGCTCCTTATGAGGCGTTGTGTGATGACCCAAAAGGTCATCATGTGTATTTCTAGCTAAATCTGTGTTCCGAGGTCATGAGAACCTCCTTCTATCTCACCTCGATTTGCGTGCATAGCCCGGACGTGTAGCTGGGAAGCAGTTATGTGAAAAACTTATGAAAATGATAACTTTTGTGTTGAAATTTGAGTAAAGTTGACTTTGGTCAATATTTTTGGTAAACAGAACTGGACCCGTGATTTGACGGTCCCGAAGGGTCCGTAGGAAAATATAGGACTTGGGCGTGTGCCTGGAAGCGAATTCCGAGGTCCCAATTCCGAGAAATGAATTTTTTTTTAAATTTTTTTTTTGAAAAATATAAAGGTTTTTGAAAATGAAATTCTATGTGAAACCTGCGATATCAGGCCCGTATTATGGTTCCGGATCCCGGAACAGTTTCAACATGATTTATATCTGTTATCTGTGAAGTTTGATAATAAACGTACTTCGTTTGACGTGATTCGGGCCTTAAATGCAAAATATAAAAGTTTTGGAAGTTTTGAGGATTTTCATTGATTTGGGGTTTAATTCGATGTTTATGATGTTACTTTGGTGATTTGATTACACGAATAAGTCTGTAGGATATTTTTGAGGTTGTGTGAATATTTGGTTTTGATTCCCGAGGGCTCGGGTGAGTTTCACGTAGGTGTCGGGGTGCAAAAACCTTAGAAAAATCTCCTGTTATTGTTGTCATCTGGTGTCTGGAAATTAGTGCTATGCGAACGCATAGCACTGTCTGGGGGGTGGGGGGTGGGATTGCTCAGTGCGAACGCACCTAGGTGGATGCGAACGCGGAGGGTAGGTCTGAGGCAGCTATGTGAACGCACCATGTAGGTCGTGAACGCACAACCTATGAGGGGAACCTGGGGGCTGGGTGTAATTTACCCTGTGCGAACGCGGCCCCACAACTGCGAACGCATAGGTCTGAGTAGCTAACTCTTCGCAAACGCGGCCTGGGTCCTGCGAATGCGGAGAGTAAACATGCCCAGTAATTTTTAAAAGTCAAAAACAGAATGTATTACGGGAAATTGGCCATTTTTCACAAACCTCTTCTTCTCCAAACCTCTTAGGCGAATTTTGAAGCATTTCTTCACCATAACCTCTTAGGTACGTAATCTTTGACTTGGTTTCTTCCATTTTTATTAACACCCATTAGATTTTAGGCCTAAAAACATGGGATTTAAGGGTAGAAAATTAGGGATTTGCGTAGAGTTAGGGCTTTTTGATTAATTGGGAATTAGACCTCGTTTTGGAGTCGAATTTCAAAATAAATTATATATTCGGGCTCGTGGGTGAATGGGTGATCGAATTATGGTCCGAACCTCGTGTTTTGACCAAGCGGGCTCATGGTCGATTTATGGTTTGTTTGGAAGAATGTTAGAAAGCCTATAATTAAGCATTGGAATTGAATTGTTTAGTATTTATTGATGTTATTGAGTCGATTATGTCTAGATACGATCGATTCGGAGTCGAGTTCAAAAGGGAAAGCGGTGCTTGAGGCTTGATTTTAATCGTGGAGGTTGAGGTAAGTGTTTTTCCTGACCTTAGCTCGAGGGAATAGGTGTTGAGTCCTATTTTCTACGTGTTTATTCCATGTCCAATGTATAGTTGAGGTGACGAGTACCTATATGTTGTGGTCAAGCATGCCCGTGAGCCGAATATGAGCAATTATGTGATTTTCATTGAGGTTTATGGTGTTATGGATTTGATATCGCTTTAGTAGTTATTCGTTTGAGGGAAATTCTTGGTTGTGAACACTGTTGAGTACTTGATCGTTTGAGAGATATTTTGTTAAATTATACACTTGTGTAGGATTGGTTATAGTCGTGTCCCTTGCTGGGACGGTATTATTCTTGTTGATTGTTTCTTTGCATTTATGGTTTCTTATTGTTGATTTTCTTGCCAAACTGTTGTTTATGTTGTTTATGCACGATGGGACATTTCGTGCCATTTTTATGTTGTTTATGCACGAGGGAACATTCCGTGCCATGTTTATGTTGTTTATGCACGAGGGAACATTTCGTGCCATGTTTATGTTGTTTATGCACGAGGGGACATTCCGTGCCATGTTTATGTTGTTTATGCACGAGGGGACATTCCGTGTCATGTTTATGTTATTTACGCACGAGGGGACATTCCGTGTCGTGTTATGATATTTATGCACGAGGGGACATTCCCTACCGTTTTTATGATATTTATGCACGAGGGGACATTCCGTGCCGCGTTTGTGATATTCTATGCACGAGGGGACATGCCGTGCCATTTCTGTTCACTTGTTTATTTTGTGTTGTTAATCCTCGTTATTATTTTGGTATTTAAATGTTTCCTCGTTCCGTCATTTCAGTAATTGCTACCCCTTTTCCCGAGCATGTTTTCCCTGTTTTGTACTTAACTATTTACTTTCTGTTATTACTCCTGCTATATATTATAGAACTGCACATGTATTTGCTATAGTATCAGTACTTAACTGTTTACTTTCTGTTAGGCTCTGCACTTACTCAGTACATGAGTTCGGTTGTACTGATACTACACCTGCACAATTTTTGTTGTGCAGATCCCGGTACAAGACCCATTGGATATTGATCTAGGTGGCTTCCTTCAGTCCATCAGGCGACACTGAGGTAGTCCTGCAGGCGTCCGCAAGCCTTGCCGTCACCATATATCCTATATCTTTCATGTCTTTACATATTTTTGAGGCAGTGGTACTTTATTGGTTCAGACCTATACTTGTAGTATTCATAGACAGTCCGTGAAATTGTGACACCGAATTCTCGGAATTTTATTGTGGAAATTGTAATAGTATTTAATTAAGTCGTTAGTTTTCATTTATTCTGCATTTTTATTTATACCGATCTTGTATATCACCTATATTGTTAAGAATAAGGAAACAAGTTAGAATAACCGGTAACATTGGCTTGTCTAGCGGGTTCAACGTTAGACGCCATTTTGACTTGATTTCTTCCATTTCTTCTCCAAATCACATAATACCTGAAAATTGCCAATAATCCTTAGAAAATGCCCTTATTTTCTATCAAAATTATACCAAAGTCTAAATACTGAGAGGAGATAAGTTGGTAAAATACCAACTCATCAGGTCCCGACGGCGGGATCTCGGGTTGTGACAAGCTGGTATCAGAGCCCTAGGTTGCTTAGGTCTCACAATTCATGGACAAACTTGGTAGAGTCTGAGGGATCGGTACGGAGACGTCTGTACTTATCTCCCAGAGGCTACAAAGTTAGGAATAACTTCACATATTTTCTTCTCTATCGTGAGATTTGAGTTCTAAATGCTAATTGAGTTTCTATTCTATTCTCTCACAGATGGCGAGAACGCGTGCTTCCTCATCTACTGATCAACAACCCGATCCTCCAATTGCAGCTCCTACGAGGGACCGAGGACGAGGTCGTGCTAGAGGCCAAGGCAGGGGCAGGGCTCAGCCTAGAGCAGCAGCCCCAGTAGAGAACCCACAAGTAGATTTTTTCGGTGAGGTTCCTGCTCAGACGGTTCCGGTCGGACCAGCTCAGGTCCCATAGGGGTTCATTGCCACCCCGGTTCTTCAGGACGCTCTAGTCTGCTTAGTGGGCCTTATGGAGAGCGTGGCTCAGGCCGGTCTACTTCCTACAGCACCAACCGTCTCTCAGGCTGGAGGAGGGGCCCAGACTCCTGCTTCCCGCACACCAGAGCAGTTAGCTTCTCAGTTCCAGACTCCAGCACCTCAGACAGCTGGAGCAGCTCAGCCGGGTATTGTGGCACAGGCAGTAGAGGGAGCAGCTATGTCCGCTGATGCTTTATGGAGATTGGACCAGTTCACCAAGTTATTTCTTACTACTTTTACTGGTGCACCATCAGAGGACCTTTAGGATTTCTTAGACAGTTGCTATGAGGTTCTTCGAAATATGGGGATGTGGAGACCAATGGGGTCGATTTGGCTATATTACGTCTTTGTGGTACCGCCAAGACTTAGTGGAGGGATTTTTTCTTGACCAGGCCAGTTGGATCTTTGCCTTTGTCTTGGGCTCAGTTCTCCGAGTTGTTCTTGGAGAAGTTTCTACCAGTCACCCAGAGAGAGGATCTTCGGAGGTAGTTTGAGCGTCTCCCTCAGGGCTCTATGACAGTTACACAGTATGAGACCCGGTCATCAATTAGGCTACAGATGGCCAGAGAGACATGTACTAATATTTCATTTTTAGGAGGCGTCCAATGTGGCCAGGCGGATTGAGATGGTCTTATCACAGGGCAGTGGTCAGGGGTCTGACAAGAGGCCTCGTCATTTTGGCCGATTCAGTGGTGCCTCCTCTAGAGATAGAGATTCTTTTGGCATAGGTCATCCTCCCAGACCATTCCAGTCAACCCTTCAGGTATCCCGCAGTGCACCACCTGCTTCTATCAGTGCACCGCCACTTCAGAGCTTTCATAGTGGGTATTCTGGTCGACAGGGACAGTCTCAGGGCCATCAGCCTCAACACCCGAGATCATGTTTCACTTGTGGTGTTCCAGGGCACATTTCCAGGTTTTGCCTCCGAGCTTCTAGTGGTTCTCAGTATTCGGGTTCCCATGCCATGATTCCCGCACCGAGTGCACCCCCACCCCCTCAGTCAGCTAGGGGTGGAGGTCGAGGTACCTGAGGTGGAGGCCAGACAGTTAGAGGTGGAGGACAGGCTATGAGGGTTAGAGGTCAGCCCGTAGTAGGTCGATCCAGGGATGTTCAGATCGGTGGGGCTCAGCCCCGATGCTATGCTATTCCCGCCAGACCTGAGGCTGAGGCCTCTGATGCCGTCATTTCAGGTATGGTTTCAGTTTGCAGCTTGGATGCTTCGGTTTTGTTTGATCCGAGGTCTACATTTTCCTACGTGTCCTCATATTTTGCCCCTTATCGGATTATGCCCCGAGATTCCCTAAGTAATTTTGCATATGTACCTACACCGGTGGGTGATTCTATTGTGGTAGATCGAGTTTACCGTTCATGTATAGTGGTTATTGGTGGTCTTTAGACCAGAATAGATCTTCTACTCCTTGATATGGTTGATTTCGATGTTATTTTGGGGATGTATTGGCTGTCTATGTATCATGCTATTCTGGACTGTCATGCCAAGACTGTGACCTTAGCCTTACCGGTAGTGCCTCCATTGGAGTAGAGGGGGACTCCTGGTCATTCTTCCAGCAGTGTTATCTCACATATGAAGGCTCGGTGTATGGTCGAGAAGGTTTGTTTGGCGTATTTGGCCTATGTTCGTGATTCTAGTGCCGAGGTTCCTTCTATGGAGTCTATGCCCGTGGTTCGTGAGTTTCCAGAGGTATTCCCTGCTGACCTGCCGGGTATTCCACCCGAAAGGGATATTTACTTTTGCATTGAGTTGGCTCGGGGCACTCAACCCAGTTCTATTCCGCCATATCGTATGGCCCCGCCAGAGCTGAAGGAGTTGAAGGAGCAGATACAGGATTTGCTAGCCAAAGGCTTTATTAGGCCTAGTGTTTCTCCTTGGGGTGCGCCAGTGTTGTTTGTTAAGAAGAAAGATGGCACAATGAGAATGTGTATTGATTACCGGCAATTGAACAAGGTTAGTATCAAGAATAAGTATCCTTTGCCGAGGATTGATGATTTGTTTGACCATCTTCAGGGTGCCACAGTGTTTTCAAAGATTGATTTGAGATCTGGTTACCATCAGTTGAGGATTAGGGCATCTGATGTCCTTGAGACAGCCTTCCGCACTCGGTATGGTCATTATGAGTTCTTGGTGATGTCGTTTGGGTTGATAAATTCCCCAGCTGCCTTTATGGAGTTGATGAACCGAGTGTTCAGGCCTTATTTGGATTTGTTCGTGATTGTCTTCATTGACGATATTTTAGTCTACTCCCGCAGTCGGGAAGAGCACGAGAAGCACCTTCGAGTCGTCCTCCAGACTCTGAAGGACAGTTAGTTGTATGCCAAATTTTCAAAGTGTGAGTTCTGATTGAGTTCAGTTGCATTTCTGGGTCATGTTGTGTCGGCATAGAGTATTCAGATGGATTCCAAAAGCTTTCAGCAGTCATAGATTGGCCTAGACCCACCTCAGCTACAGAGATTTGGAGTTTCTTGGGCTTAGCAGGTTATTATCGTCGGTTTGTGGAGGGCTTTTCATCTATTGCAGCGCCGATGACCAGGTTGATGCTCAGTTTAGGTGGTCAGATGAGTGTGAGGCGAGCTTTCAGAAGCTCAAGACGGACTTGACCACGGCACCAATATAAGTTTTGCCCACAGGTTCAGGGCCATATACCGTGTATTGTGATGCTTCACGGGTTGGACTTAGTGCAGTGTTGATGCACGATGACAAGGTTATAACGTATGCTTCACGTCAGTTGAAGATCATGAGAAGAACTATCTGGTTCATGATTTAGAGTTAGCAGCCATTGTTCATGCGCTGATGATTTAGAGGCATTATCTGTATGGTGTGTCATGTGAGGTGTTCACAGACCATAAGAGTTTGCAATATCTGTTCAAGCAGAAAGAGTTGAATATGAGGCAGAGAAAATGGTTGGAGTTGTTGAAAGACTATGATATTACCATTCTATATCATCCGGGAAAGGCCAATGTGGTGACCAATGCTTTGAGCTGGAAGTCAGCAAGCATGGGTAGTCTTGCCTATATATCGATCGGGGAGCGACCGCTTGCTTTAGATGTTCAGGCTTTAGCCAATGGGTTCATGAGATTGGATGTTTCAGAGACTAGTAGTGTTTTGGCTTATACTGTGGGCCCGTTCTTCATTGTTTGATCGTATTCGAGACCAGTAGTATGATGATCATCATTTATGTGTTCTTAGAGATACGGCCTGGCACGGAGGTGCCAAGCAAGTTACAGTTGATGATGACGGAGTCTTGAGGATGCATGGCTGTATTTGTGTGTCTGATGTTGATGGGATTCGTGAGTTGATATTGCAGGAGGCCTATAGTTCCTTTTATTCCATTCATCCGGGCGCCGCAAAGATGTACCTGTATTTGTGGCAGCATTATTGGTGGCGGAGGATGAAGAAAGATATCGTGGAATATGTAGCTCGGTGCTTGAACTATCAGCAGGTTAAGTACGAGCACCAGAGACCCGGTGGTTTGATGCAGCAGATTGATCTTCCCGAGTGGAAGTGGGAGCGTATTACCATAGATTTTGTAATTGGGCTCCCGCGGACTTAGAAGATGTTTGATGCGGTGTGGGTCATTGTGGAAAGGCTGACCAAGTCAGCACACTTCATTCCTGTATCAGTTTCGTATTCTTTGGAGAGGTTGGCAAAGATATACATCAGGGAGATTATTCGCCTGCATGGTGTGCCCGTGTCCATTATTTCTGACCGAGGTACTCAGTTTACCTCCCATTTTTGGAGAGTATTTCAGCGTGAGTTGGGCACACGGGTTGAGTCGAGCACATCATTTCATCCTCAAACAGATGGACAGTCCGAGCGTACTATTCATATCTTGGAGGATATGTTGCGGGCTTGTGTCATTGACTTTGGAGGTTCATGGGACAAGTTTTTACCTTTAGCTGAGTTTCCCTACAACAACAGTTACCAGGAGAGCATTCAGATGGCTCCTTATGAGGCGTTGTATGGTAGGTGGTGTCAGTCGCCAGTCGGGTGGTTCGAGCCGGGAGAGGCTAGATTGTTGGGTTCAAAGTTATTTCAGGATGCCTATGATAAGGTGAAGATCATTCAGGATAGACTTCGCATAGATCAGTCCAGGAAGAAGAGTTATGCAGACCGTAGAGTTGGTGATATGGCATTCATGGTTGGTGACCGGGTATTGCTTTGGGTATCGCCTATGAAAGGCGTGATGAGGTTCGGGAAGAAGGGCAAGTTGAGCCCTAGGTACATTGGTCCCTTTGAGATTCTTGAGAAGGTAGGAGAGGTGTTATACAAACTTGCTTTGCCGCCGAGTTTATCAGCCGTGCATCCGGTGTTTAATGTATCTATGCTTCAGAAGTATCTTGTCTATCCCTCTCATGTGCTAGACTTCTGTAGTGTCCCATTGGACAAGGATTTGACTTATGAGGAGGAGTCGGTAGCCAAATTAGCTCGGCAGGTTCGTCAGTTGAGATCGGAGAGTTATCCTTCGATTCGTGTCCAATGGAGAGGTCAGCCTGTTGAGGCAGCAACTTGGGAGTCCAAGTCCGCTATGCGAGCCGATATCCCCATCATTTCCCCGATTCAGGTATCTTTCTATGTCCGTTCGAGGACGAACGTTTGTTTAGAGGTGGAGATTGTGATGACCCAAAAGGTCATCTCGTGTATTTCTAGCTAAATCTGTGTTCCGAGGTCATGAGAACCTCCTTCTATCTCACCTCGATTTTGCGTGCGCAGCCCGGGCATGTAGCCTGGAAGCAGTTATGTGAAAAACTAATAAAAATGATAATTTTTGTGTTGAAATTTGAGTAAAGTTGACTTTGGTCAACATTTTTGGTAAACGGACCCGGACCCATGATTTGACGACCTAGAGGGTCCGTAGGAAAATATGGGACTTCGGCGTGTGCCCGAAAACGAATTCCGAGGTCCCAAGTCCGAGAAATGAATTTTTAAAGAAAATTATTTTCTGCAAAATATAAAGGTTTTTGAAAATGAAATTCTATTTGAAACATGCGATATCGGGCCCGTATTATGGTTCTGGAGCCCGGAACAAGTTCAACATGATTTATCTGTGTTATCTGTGAAGTTTGGTAATAAACGGACTTCGTTTGACGTGATTCAGACCTTAAATGCAAAATTTAGAAGTTTTGAAAGTTTTGAGGATTTTCATTGATTTTGGGGTTTAATTCAATGTTTATGATGTTACTTTGGTGATTTGATTACACTAATATGTCCGTAGGATGTTTTTGAGGTTGTGTGCATATTTGGTTCTGAGCCCTGAGGGCTCGGGTGAGTTTCGGGTAGGTGTCGGGGTGCAAAAACCTTAGAAAAATCTGGTGTTATTGCTGTCATTTGGTGTCTGGAAATTAGTGCTATGCGAACGCATAGCACTGTCTGGGGGGAGGGGGTGTGGGATTTCTCAATGCGAACACACCCAGGTAGATGCGAACGCGGAGGGTAGGTCTGAGGCAGATATGCGAACGCACCATGTAGGTCGCGAACGCACATCCTATGAGGGGAACCTGGGGGATGGGTGTAATTTACCCTGTGCAAACGCGGCCCCACAACCGCGAACGCATAGTTCTGAATAACTAACCCTTCGCGAACGCGCCCTGGGGCCCGCGAAAGCGAAGAGTAAAACGCCCAGTCATTTTTAAAAGTCAAAAAAAGAATGTATTACGGGAAATTGGCCATTTTTCACAAACATCTTCTTCTCGAAACCTCTTATGCGAATCTTGAAGCATTTCTTCACCATAACCTCTTAGGTAAGTAATCTTTGACTTGTTTTCTTCCATTTTTATTAACACCCATTAGATTTTAGGCCTAAAAACATGGGATTTAAGGGTTGAAAATTAAGGATTTGGATAGACTTAGGGCTTTTTGATTAATTAAGAATTAGACCTCGTTTTGGGGTCGGATTTCAAAACAAATTATATATTCGGGCTCGTGCGTGAATGGGTGATCGGGTTTTGGTCCGAACCTCGTATTTTGACCAAGCAGGCCTAGGGTCAATTTTTGAATTTTTAGGAAGTATGTTAGAAAGCCTATAATTAAACACTGGAATTGAATTGTTTAGCATTTATTGATGTTATTGAGTCGATTATGTCTAGATACGATCGATTTGGAGTCGGGTTCAAAAGGGAAAGCGGTGCTTGAGGCTTGATTTTGATCTTGGAGGTCGAGGTAAGTGTTTGGCCTAACCTTAGCTTGAGGGAATAAGTGTTGAGTCCTATTTACTACGTGTTTATTCCATGTCCAATGTATAGGTGAGGTGACGAGTACCTATATGCTGCGGTCAAGCATGCCCGTGAGTCGAATATGAGCAATTATGTGATTTTCATTGAGGTTTATGGTGTTATGGATTTGATATCGCTTTAGCAGTTATTCGTTTGAGGGAAATTCTTGGTTGTGAACACTGTTGAGTACTTGAGTGGTTGAGAGATATTTTGTTAAACTATACACTTGTGTAGGATTGGTTATAGATGTGTCCCTTGACAGGACTGAATTATTTTCTGTTGATCATTCCTTTGCATTTATGGTCTCTTATTGTGGATTTTTTTGCCAAACTGTTGTTTTGATAGTTATGCACGAGGGGACATTCCGTGCCATATTTATGATATTTATGTCCGAGGGGACATTTTGTACCGTGTTTATGTTTATTTATGCACGAGGGGACATTCCGTGCTGTGTTGTTGATATTTATGCACGAGGGGACATTCCGTGCCATGTTTATGATATTTATGCACGAGGGGACATTCCGTGCCATGTTTATGATATTTATGTACGAGGGGACATTCCGTACCATGTTTATGATATTTATGTACGAGGGGACATTCCGTACCGTGTTTATGTTTATTTATGCATGAGGGGACATTCCGTGCCTTGTTGTTATTTTTATGCACAAGGGGACATTCCGTGCCATGTTTATGATATTTATGCACGAGGGGACATTCCGTGCCATGTTTATGATATTTATGTACGAGGGGACGTTCCGTACCATGTTATGATATTTATGTACGAGGGGACATTCCGTACCATGTTATGTTTATTTATGCACGAGGGGACATTTTGTGCCGTGTTGATGATATTTATGCACGAGGGGACATTCTGTGCCGTGATTGTGATGTTTTATGCACGAGGGGACATTCCGTGTCGTGTTTATGATACTTCAGCACGAGGGGACATGTCGTGCCGTTTCTTTTCACTTGCTTATTTCGTGCTGTTAATCCTCGTTGTTATTTTTAATATTTGAAATGCTGCTTCGCTCTGCCATTTCAGCATTTGCTACCCCTTTTCCCCAGCATGTTTCCCCGCTATTGTACTTAACTGTTTATTTCTTGTTGTTATTTCCTGTTATATTTTACTTAAACTCCACAGGTGATATTACTTGTCGTGTCCTAGCCCCGTCACTACTTTGCCGAGGTTAGGCTCGGCACTTACTCAGTACATGGGGTCGGTTGTACTGATACTACACCTGCACAATTTTTGTTGTGCAGATCCCGGTACAGGACCCAGTGGATACTGATCTAGGTGGCTTCCTTCAGTCCATTAGGCGACACTGAGGTAGTCCTGGAGGCGTCCGCATGCCTTGGCGTCACCTTCTATCCTATATCTTTCATGTCTTTACATATTTCTGAGACAGTGATACTTTATTGGTTCAGACCTATACTTGTAGTATTCATAGACAGTCTGTGAAATTGTGACACCGAATTCTGGGATTTGTATTGTGAAAATTGTAATAGTATTTAATTAAGTCGTTAGTTTTCATTTATTCCGCATTTTTATTTATACCAATCTTGTATATCACCTATATTGTCAAGAATAAGGAAACAAGTTAGAGTAACCGGTAACGTTGGCTTGTCTAGCGGGTTCAACGTTAGACGCCATCACGGTCTTGATGGCGGGATTTCGGGTTGGGAGAGGTTAGGTTGTTGGGTTCAAAGTTAGTCCAGGATGCCTTGGACAAGGTGAAGATCATTCGGGATAGACTTCATACAGCTCAGTCCAGGCAGAAGAGTTTTGCCGACCGCAGAGTTCGTGATTTGGCATTTATGATAGGAGACTGGGTGTTGCTTCGGGTGTCGCCTATGAAGGGCGTGATGAGGTTCGGGAAGAAGGGAAAGTTGAGCCCTAGGTACATTGTTCCATTTGATATTCTAGTAAAGTAGGAGAGGTGTCCTACAGACTTGCTTTGCCACTGAGTTTGTCAGTCGTGCATCCGGTGTTTCATGTATCTATGCTTCAGAAGTATATTGGCGATCCATCTCATGTGCTAGACTTCAGCTGTGTCCTATTGGACAAGGATCTGACTTATGAGGAGGAGTCGATAGCCATATTAGCCCGGCAAGTTCGTCAGTTGATATCGAAGATTTATCCTTCGGTTCGTGTTCAGTGGAGAGGTCAGCCTGTTGAGGCAGCTACTTGGGAGTCCGAGTCCGATATGCGGAGCTGATATCCCCATCTTTTTCCCGATTCAGGTACCTTTCTGTGTCCGTTCGAGGACGAACGTTTGTTTTAGAGGTGGAGATTGTGATGACCCAAAAGGTCATCTCATATATTTCTAGCTAATTCTGTGTTCCAAGGTCGTGAAAACCTCCTTCTATCTCACCTCGATTTGTGTGCGCAGCCCCAGCGTGTAGCCGGGAAGCCGTTATGTGAAAAACTGATAAAAATGATAATTTTGTGTGGAAATTTGAATAAAGTTGACTTTGGTCAACATTTTTGGTAAACGGATCCGGACCCGTGATTTGACAGTCCCGGAGAGTCCGAACGAAAATATGGGACTTGGGCGTATGCCCGGAATCGAATTCCGAGGTCCCAAGTCCGAGAAATAATTTTTTTTGAAAGAAATTGTTTTCTGAAAAATATAAAGGTTTTTGAAATATGAAATATTATGTGAAACCTGCGGTATCGGGCCCGTAACTTGGTTTCGGAGCCCGGTACAAGTTTGATATAATATTTGTGTCATATCTGGGAAGTTTGGTAAGAAACGGGATTTATTTGACGTGATTCGGACCTTAAATGCAAAATTAGATGTTTTAAGAAATTTTGAGAAATTTCATTGATTTTGAGGTTTAATTCGATGTTTATGATGTTATTTTGGTGATTTGATTACACGAATAAGTCCGTAGGATGTTTTCGAGGTCGTGTGCATATTTGGTTGGGAGCCCCGAGGGCTCGGGTGAGTTTTGGATATGTGTCGGGGTGTTTTGGAACTCAAAAATCTGGTGTAATGTCACGACCCCAAATCCTAACAGGCCGTGATGGCGCCTATCGTGGAACTAGGCTAGCCAACCATCACATTACTACGCAATGGTTCTCATTTAATAGTTCATAATGCAAAAATAAACAGCAATTCAATAAAGAATAATTTATATAAGTCTAGCGCCCGAATAATAATCTAACAACTCTAAACAACCTCCCAGAACTGGAGTCAATAGTCATGAGCATCTAAGAATAAATAAATATAACTCTGCTAAAACTATAATATATGTCTCTAAATCAAATGCTAAGACTAAATAAGGAAGGAAAATGGAGAAGTTGTGGACGCTGGACAACTACCTCGAAATCCCGTGAAATGCTGCTATCGAACCTGCGTCAGCTACTGCTGCGAGCTAGTACCTGGATCTGTGCACAGAGGCACATGGAGTCTTTATGAGTTCGCCAACTCAGTAGTAATGAAAATAAATCACTGAGTAATATAAACACACAAAACAGGTACACAATTCCACAAACAAGTAAAACACCAAGTCACCATGTAGTATTCATCAAATAGTAAGTTCGAAATCAGTTTCCAGAAATCCCTTGAAAACAAGTGCAATATCAGTATATCTCAATAAAATTCTCAGTAAAAACTAGTTTGGAAACGGAGTAAATCATAGTTTGAAAACTCAGCAAAACTTTTCATAAAATTGCCCCTCGGACCATAATCATTTCTCGTAACAATATTTTTCAGTATCAGCTCATCAAGCAACCTCACAATTACTCTGTCCATCAATCAACCTCACAATCACTCTGCCCATCAGGCAACCTCACAATAACCCTGTCCATCAGGCTACCTCACAATCACTCTGCCCATCAGGCAACCTCACAATCACTCTGCCCATCAGGCAACCTCACAATCACTCTGCCCATCAGGCATCCTCACCATAAGCCCCGTGGGTATCACTCAATCGGTACCGGCGCTCACTGGGGGTGTGTTACAGACTCTGGAGGGGCTCCTACAGTTCAAGCGCTATAATAAGCCATAACATGGCATAAATAACATACAATATAGGCCCGCAACCTCACTCATATCATATCATCCTCACAATATAGGTCAGTAGCCTCACTAATATCATAACATCCTCACAATATAGGCCAACAACCTCACTCAGTCAGACACTCTCAATTTGCCCTTCAAGCAATAAATATACCAAGTTCTCGACCCAAAAACAGTGTTTCATTTTCAAGAAGTAGTATCAAAATACTCTGAGTGTCAAAACAATTTCACAGAAAAGACTGAGTGAAAAATCATAACATATTAGTGAGAAAAATATAGTAAACACAACCCTCAAAGGGTAAATAAGTCGGCACTAGGCCCCAAACACGACTTACACCCCAATTCATATCATAATAAAATTATACTAATTTAAGCATAGGCTTGGAAATCGGTTTCGCAACTCAATAGTCGCCTAAGTAGGAAGGACGTTTCCAAAGTTTCCACCCTTTTCATTTCAAAACCCGTGAAAGGGTGCATAGTCCAGGGTTTCATACCCTCAGGACCAGATTTAAAGACATTACTTACCTCAAAGCTAGCCCGAAATTATTCCACAACCCGCTTGCCTCTCGAATCAACCTCAGAAGGCTCCAAATCTACCAAGTTCAGATTTTTGTCATCAATATGTGCTTAAGGAACAATTTCAAATCGAAAGATATCAAATTTAACTCAAAAGTCCGAAACCGGTCAAAACCCGACCCCCAGGCCTGCATCCCGAAACTTATAATTTTTTATACAAACGTGTTCTTCGTCCTCTCATGAGTCCGTACATATAAAGAACACCAAAATCGGAATTCGTTTGACCCCCCCTAAAGGTCTCATAATCTCAAGCCCTAAAACCCAATTTTTCTACTGATTTCCCATGAATTTACATTGGTTTATGTTTTATAATCACCCATAATCGAGTTTTAATGACTAGAACACTTACCTCAATGAAGAACAAGGATTTCCCTCTTCAAAATCGTCCCCAAGAGCTCTTTTCCGTACAACAATGGTGAAAAATAAGGTTTAAGTCGCGGAGGGTTTATTTTATATTTTCTGAATAGGTATTTCCGCACCTCCGACTTACTTACTCACACCTGCGGCTTCGCAGGTGCGATGCTCCTTCCGCACCTGCGATCTCCCTGAAGTCTCCCAATTTCCGCACCTGCGATGCACCTTCCGCACCTGCGACCTCGCACCTGCGAGGTCGCACCTGCGGACCACTCCCCACTCAGCCAAATCTCGCACCTGCGGAGCCCAGTACGCTCCTGCGGAACCGCACCTGCGGATCCCTTTCCGCAGGTGCGAAAACACCGGTAACAGCAATCTGTAGATTCACCAAAATCACTCAAAACTTCTCGTTAACCACCCGAAACCATCCCGAGCACCTCGGGACCCCAACCAAACTTACCAACATATCCCATAACATCATTCTAACTTAGTTGCACTCTCAGAACACCAAAACTAACATCAAAACACCAAATTTTCATCGGATTCAAGCCTAAGAACTTTGATATTTCTAAAATCCACCAACGATGCCGAAACTATCCAAATCAATTCCGATTGACCTGAAATTTTGCAGACAAGTCCAAAATGACATTATCAACCTGCTCCCACTGTCGGAATTCCATTCCGAACCCGAAAACCTATTTTCCCAACAATTTCACAGAAATGCCAAAGGATACTACGTGTTTATTCCATGACCAATGTATAGATGAGGTGATGAGTACCTATATGTTGTGGTCAAGCATGCACATGAGTCGAATATGAGCAATTATGCGATTTTCATTGAGGTTTATGGTGTTATGGATTTGATATCGATTTAGCAGTTATTCGTTTGAGGGAAATTCTTGGTTGTGAACACTGTTGAGTACTTGAGTGGTTGAGAGATATTTTGTTAAACTAAACACTTGGGTAGGATTGGTTATAGTTGTGTCCCTTGACGGGACGGGATTATTTTTTGTTGATCATTCCTTTGCATTTATGGTCTCTTATTGTGGAGTTTCTTTCCAAACTATTGTTTTGATAGTTATGCACGAGGGGACATTCCGTGCCATGTTTATGATATTTATGTACGAGAGGATATTCCGTACCCTGTTTATGTTTATTTATGCACGAGGGGATATTTTGTGCCGTGTTGTTGATATTTATGCTCGAGGGGACATTCCGTGCCATGTTTATGATATTTATGTACAAGGGGACATTCCGTGCCATGTTTATGATATTTATGTACGAGGGGACATTCCATACCGTGTTTATGATATTTATGTACGAGGGGACATTCCGTCCCGTATTTATGTTTATTTATGCACGATGGGATATTCCGTGTCGTGTTGTTGATATTTATGCACAGGGGACATTCCGTGCCATGTTTATGATATTTATGCACGAGGGGACATTCCGTGCCATATTTATGATATTTATGTACGAGGGGACATTCCGTACCATGTTTATGATATTTATGTACGAGGGGACATTCCGTACCATGTTATGTTTATTTATGTACGAGGGCACATTCCGTGCCGTGTTGATGATATTTATGCACGAGGGGAAATTCCGTGCCGTGATTGATATTTTATGCACGAGGGGATATTCCGTGCCGTGTTTATGATACTTCAGCACGAGGGGACATGCTGTTCCGTTTCTTTTCACTTGCTTATTTCGTGTTGTTAATCCTCGTTGTTATTTTTGATATTTGAAATGCTGCTTCGCTCTGCCATTTCAGCATTTGCTACCCCTTTTCCCCAGCATGTTTCCCCGCTATTGTACTTAACTTTTTATTTCTTGTTGTTATTCCCTGTTATATTTTACTTAAACTGCACAGGTGATATTACTTGTCGTGTCCTAGGCTCGTCACTATTTCGTCGAGGTTAGGCTCGACATCTACTCAGTACATGGGGTCGGTTGTATTGATGTTACACGTGCACTTCTTTATGTTGTGCAAATCTCGGTACCGGACCCAGTGGACACTAATTGAGAAGGCTTCCTTCAGTCCACCATGCGACATTGAGGTAGACCTGCAGGCGTCCGCAGGCCTTGGTGTCACCTCCCATCTCTCTTCTTTTCCTGTCTTTATCTATTTACGAGACAGTAGTACCTTGTTTATTCAGACTTTGTTTGTAGCAATCTTAGACGGTCCGTGAAATTGTGACACCAAATTTTGGGAGTTGTTATTAAGGATTTTGTAATACTATTTACTTAAGTTGTTAGATTTTATTTCTTCCGCACTTTGATTTCTAATTGTTCTTGTATATCATTGTAAAGTGCTAAATAATAAAGGAACATGCTAGAATAACTGGTAACGTTGGCTTGTCTAGCGGGTTCAACGTACGCTATCACGGTCCCAACGGTGGGATATCGGATCGTGATAATATATATATATATATATATATATATATATATATATATATATATATATATATATATATAGGCAAGAATCAAATCTCTTTGTTTGATTGAGTATATTGATTAAATTGTTATCTTCTAATTGTATTAGTTTTCTTAGCACTTTTTATTCACAAAATAAATCAAAATCATCAATATTAGATTGATTATTATGCTTTAAGGAACATTCAAGATTATCGCAAATATTTTTTTAATTTTTTACCATCTAGTGATCTCAGTTTTTTACCGCTAAATAGAAAATAAAAAATACTTTCATATGCTTTAAATTGTTCAAATGTATTTTGAAGTGAAAAAGTAGCATTGTCTAATAAGTATAAAAAGTAATCAACTCTAAACGATTTTTTTGAGAGATTTGAGATTTCGTTATCAACATTCTCATCAAATTGTTTCTTCCTATATATTCACACGTACGTTTCTAATTATGAAATTCGGGTTCGATATTCGTTTTAAATGTGATTTCCTTGGCAAAAGTCATAACAATTGCATATCATTTTTTTTCTATATTTGTTAAAGAAATAAATTAAATTTTTCCACTTCACATTTTTTTTAAAGAAAAACTTATATATATCTTATTGGATGTAACAAAATTTGAATCCCACAAATATGCGATTTAAAGGAGTTGCTTTACTTGCTAGGACGCCCCTAGTTTTGGGCTATATGCGATCTAAAAACTTATATATATCTTCTTTATTTCGATTAGTTCAACACTTCAAACCATACACTGCTACTTTCTTTATTATATATTGATAGTTTGATACTTCCATTAGTTTCAATTCAATAGTTTTTATTTAGACTTTGTATCTATATTAAAGTATTTATTAAATATAAAAATATTTAATTATAAACTCAGTAATTAAAATTAATTATGAATTTGATGACAAATTTAGAAGCTATAAACTTTAAATGCTAACATTGCCCGTTGTTGGTTTATTTATTTAATCTATGTTGGTTTGTCTATTTAAACTTTGTAGTTCCTACTATCTCTAATGAGAGAAAGTCTTAATCTAATCTCGGGAAAAATGTACCCTACTGAAATAATAAATTAGGATAGTGTAGGTGTATCCTCTCACAAATAAATAAATTTACATGTCATTTTTTCTTTATTTCCCAACAATCTGGAGATGTTATTTTACAAATCATAATTTTTGTAAAGTATGACTTTGGGAAAATGTATAGATAATTTGGGTGAATGAAGATTAATTAAGAGCAGGGGTTTATGATGACTGGTTGGAAACACTCATTGAATTTGTATTTACTTTTTATAATTTTTTTAATTGATATCTAATTTTGGATAACTTCATATACATACACTTTTCTCTATCTTTTTTTACTGTTGTTTTCTTTTTCTTTGTGCTTAGAGTTTCTTTTTCTTCTTCTTGGTTGCAAAATACATTTGTTAAATTTTTTGATGTTTTGACGATTTGACGATTGAAATTTATTCTTTATATATTTGAAAGTTATATTTCGAATTTGAGCTAATTTGGACTAGATTTCAGTACTGAATCGTCTATTGAATTGTTAAAATTAGAAGAACAAATTTATCTTTCAGAACTTAAAATTCGAAATCAGAAGTTGCATTCATCAATAGATTGAACTACTTAGGATTCGAATTTCTAAAGTTGCATTTGAAAAATAGAAGAACTTCAAGTTTGATTTTTGAAGTTGCATTAAAGAGATTGAACTACTTTAGATTCAAATTTCTGAAATTGCATTTAAAAGATAGAAGAACTTCAAATTTGTTTTGTGAAGTTACATTGAAGAGACTGAACTACTTCAAATTCAAACAAGTACACTTTGTTAATTTTGTGCAATACAAATATAACTTAAATGATGGCTCCAAAAGTAAATATATATGTAAATACCCCTCAACTTTAGCTAGGCCTATTGAAAAATACTATTGGGAAGACTTTATTCATAATGTTAGTCAATTTAGCCTAATAGTTAGCCTTTATGCGGGAGAAATTCAACAGCGTAATTGAAAAATAGCTGCAGTTTTAAAAGTAATCGAAATTTAGCTATTTTTCTTGTAAAGATAAATTTGAACGAAAAAATTATTCAAAATCCGGATAATATTTCAGCATAATATACTGGAGTTCCAGTATAATATACTGGAGTTCCAGTATAATATACTGGACTTCCAACATAATATACTGGAGTGCCTAGTATATTATACTGGAGTTTCGGTGTAATATACTGGGCTTCCAACATAACATACTGGAGTTCCAGTTTAATATACTGGTCCAGCATAATATGCTGTAAGTACATACACAGGTGCCCCAATCTCCAGTATATTATGCTGGAACTTTTCGTGTGTTGGAGTTCCATCATAATATGCCCGAAGTTCATACACAGGTGCACCAATCTCCAGTATATTATGCTGGAACTTTCCGTGTTACAACAAAATAGTAGCTATTTTCAATGACTTTGCAAACACTAGCTATTTTTCAATTATTAGTCCGAAAACTAACTAGCCGGTACTATTTTCACCCTCTATGCGGGTAGGGAAAATGGATTTTCCTAATATTTCTTGTGGAAAGCAAATGACAACTAGGGTTAGCTATACATAGAATTCTCTACATTTTTCTAGAGGATATCTAGGGTGTGAAAGCAAAGAAATTTAAATGATAAAAAATGCATTTAAATGTATAGAATTATATGACATTGAAGCACATATATATCCCCCAAGCCTACCAATTGCACTTTTTATTACTTCATTTTTTCTTTCTTCTCTCGTGAGTGCTATCTGTTCGAATCCAGATGCCAACCGTAGAAGAGAAGCTTTTGTAGAAATACAAATGCAAGAACTATCAGGGTTTTAATTTATATATATAGGCATTATGAAAAAGTTTATATACAATTTTAGTCTGTGGTAACTGGTTGCTTATTTTCTTCCAGGTTAGCAAATTGTATTTAGTATAGACACCTACATGTAATTATCTGTGAAATTAGTTCATATTGTAATGTTAATATATATATATATATATATATAATTATTTGAAAAGTATGAGATCTTAGGTTCAAATTCATGCGTCAAGTAATAGATAATTTCTTCCCATATATTTAAGTTTTGATCGGCCGAATTATTTAATACTTGTGCCGGTGGAAAATAACACATACACGCAAAATATTCAAAGTACATACCATGATTATCGAAACTTTGTTGGGTTATAACTATCTCCAACCAGAGGGGGCCGAATTTTCTGAAATACGTTAGTCTATCATTATTTTGTTTCAAAAGCAAAGGCTTCGAGCAGTGTTTTAAAAGACGATATCGTGAAGCTAAGCATTTTACTCAATATGTGATGAAGCGTAGATCCAAGACATGCGGCGTAAGTCTAAATGGATTTTAAATTTTTTAATTTATAAATTAATAAAATAGTATAATAACAAAAAAATATAAAAAGTACATCAAAATTTTAAAAATAAAAAATATTAAAATAAACTCATAACATACAAAATATCTGTCATATTTTTTAAGTATAAAATAATGTACTATTATTAACGTTATTTTGAGATACAAAATTATAATGTCTTCACTTTCAAACAATTAAAATATTTATAATTTCTTAATAAATGTTATCAGATTACATGATTTACCTCCCTAAAAACAGATAATCAATAAACTTAGTTCATCAATGCTATAATTTAAAACATGACCCCTTCATAATAAATATAAAATTACTTTCAAATTGTAAAATAATAGATGTCTCATAATTTGAGAGACATAAGATTAAGACATGAAGACTAATAATAAGTGAAAATATAAATTTCGGCTATTTATTTTCAAAAGAAAAGTTCAAATGATATCATCCTTACAATGTTCTCAATTATTAAATTAGTATATTACACCTTACTATTTGAATTACTCTAAATATTCATATATCTACAAATGAATAAAACTTTTATCATTTATTTGTTAAAAATATTTAAGGATCTTTAGTGCTAATAGCTAAGGAATTTAACACATGATTTGCACAAGAAATGTAAAGTAAGTTCGGACATTGAGCGTTAAGCATATTTAGAAAGTATAGTCGAACTAAGCCTCACTTATGAACCTCACAACGATTTACAAGTGTTTCACCTAAAAAGATCCTTTTAAAGCATAGGTTTCGAGTTCGCGTGGCTTGCTATTTTTGCTTATTGGAAGCAGAATCATTAATCGGAGGGTGAAATATTGTTAGTTCAGTGGCATGAAATATTATTTCCATTCCTGATCAACCTGCTGCTGAAACAGTTTTATGTTTTTTCTTTTTAATAAAATGTGGGCTGTAAAATTGTGTTAAACTAGCTAGCAAATGAGCAACTATAGTGTCAGGATCCACTATCCTAACCTGTTGTGATGGCGCTTATTGTGGTATTAGGCAAGAAGACATTTACGAATAACTCTAACATTTTTAACAAAATGGATTCCTAATGCAGTTTAAATATCAATTTCTCATAAACAAGATAAAAGATCCAAACGCAACGCGGACAGACTCCAAATCTGGGTGTCACAGAGTACATGAGCATCTAAGGGTCACAAGTCTGGATGTCACGATTCGAAATTTCCACCGTCGGGACCGTGATGACGTCTAACGTTGAACCCGCTAAACAAGCCAGCGTATTTAATTATATTTATTAAAACCTTTATTATTAAGTAAGAACAGGTAAAAATCGGCTTTTCTATGAATAAAAGCTTAAAAGTAAGAACAGATAAAAAGGAAATACATAACTAAATCCACAAACTTAGCAAATTCTCAAACTAGCCAACCCGGATCTTTGGAATCACAATGTCACCGACTATCTACGATCAATACATATAAAAGGTCTGAAAGAAATAATACATCTGTTTTCTGAAATACTAGAAACAAAAATAAAGGAAGGTGGAAGGGGACGCCAAGGCCTGCGGACGCCTGCAAGACTACCTTAGTGTCTCCGAGTGGACTGAAGGAAGCCGCCTAGCTCAATGTCCACTGGGTCCTGTACCGGGATCTGTACAACAAAAATTGTGTAGGTGTAGTATCAGTACAACCGACCCCATGTACTGAGTAAGTGTCAAGCCTAATCTTGGCGTTGTAGTGACGAGGCTAGGACACTACAAATAATAATCACCTGTACAATTTAATAATATATAAAAGAAATAACGACAGGAAGTAAGCAGTTAAGTACAAAAACGGGGGAAAAATATGTTGGAAAAAAGGGGGTAACAATTACTGGAATAACGGAACAGGGCAACAATTTATCTATCGAAATAACAACAGGAATTATCAACACAGAACAAACAAGTGCACGGCACCACCCTTTGTGCTTTTACTCTCATCCTCACAATAAGTAAATAGAAACGGCACGACATGTCCCCTCGTGCTAAAATATCATAAACATGGCACATAATGTCCCCTCGTGCTAAATATCACAAACATGGCACAAAATGTCCCCTCGTGCTAAAATATCATAAACATGGCACGGAATGTCCCCTCGTGCTAAAATATCATAAACATGGCACGAAATGTCCCCTCGTGCTAAAATATCATAAACATGGCACGGAATGTCCCCTCGTGCTAAAATATCATAAACAACAGTCTGGCAAAGAAAATCAACAATAAGAACAATAACTCACAACATCCCGGCAAGGGAACAACAACATAAATAATACCGTCCCGACAAGGGACACAACTATAACCAATCTCGCTCAAGTATATAACTTAACAAAATATTTCTCAACCAAACAAATACTCAACAATATTCACCACCAAGAACTTCCATCAATGAATAACTATCAAAGTGAAATTTAATCCATAACACAGTGAATATCGATGAAAATCACATAAATCATAAAAACCGACTCACAAGCATGCTTGACAACAACGTATAGGTACTCGTCACCTCACCTATACGTTGAACATGGAATAAACACGTAGAAAATAAGACTCAACACCTATTCCCTCAAGATAAGGTTAAGCCAAACACTTACCTCGACTTCCACGATCAAAACCAAGCCTCAAGCACCACTTTTCCTTTTGAACCCGACTCCAAATCAATCGTACCTAGACATAATCAACTCAATAACATCAATAAATGCTACACAATTCAATTCCAATGCTTAATTATAGACTTTCTAACATTCTTCCCAAAAATCCAAAAATCGACCCGGGGTCCGCTTGGTCAATACACGAGGTTCGGACCAAAACCCGATCACCCATTCACCCATGAGCCAAAATATATAATTTGTTTTGAAATCCGACCCCAAAATAAGGTCAAATTCCCAATTAATCAAAAATCCCTAACTCTACCCAAATCCCTAATTCCCTACCCTGAATCTCATGTTTTAGGCCTAGAAATCTAATGGGTGTTGATAAAAATGGAAGAGAATGAGTCTAAGATTACTTACCTATGAAGCTATGGTGGAGTTTCTCTTCAAAAATCGCCCAAGGAGGTGTGGAGAAGAAGATAAAATCCCGTAATGTGTTCTGTTTTTGGGCAAAAATAATAACTGGGCAAAAATGCTCTTCGCGTTCCCGGGCCCCTGGCCGCGTTCGCGAAAGGTTGACTTGACTGACCTTTGTGTTCTCGAGCGTGGGCCTGCGTTCACACAGGGTTAAAGCTACCCAGCCCTAGGTCCCCTTTAAAGCTATACGTTCGCGACCATCTAGGTGCGTTCGCATAGTTTCCCTTTTCCTACTCTCCGCGATCGCGACTATGAGACCGCGTTCGCACTACCCAGCCCCAGGTCCCCTCTAAAGCTATGCGATCGCGACTGAAGGGGTGCGTTCGCGTAGAGCAAGGACCCTAAAGCTCCGCGTTCGCACCCAGCTCTTTGCGTTCGCGTAGAGCAAATTCCACCCTTCCAAACTTGTGCTATGCGTTCGCGGCCAATACTATGCGTTCGCATAGCACAAAACACCAGACACCAGCAAATAGTTTTTACACCAGATTTTCAAGTTCAAAAACGCCCTGACACCTATCCGAAACACACCCGAGCCCTCGGGTCTCCAAACCAAATATTCACACAACCTCATAAATATCCTACAGACTTATTCGTGCGATCAAATCGCCAAAATAACATCATAAACAACGAATTAAACCCCAAAATCAATAAAAATTTCTCAAAACTTCTAAAACTTCAAAATTTGCATTTATGGTCCGAATCACGTCAAACGAATTCCGTTTCTTACCAAGCTTTATGGATATGACACAAATATTATATCGAACCTGTACCGGGCTCCGGAACCAAGATACGGGCCTGATACCACAGGTCTCACATATAATTACACTTTCAAAAATCTCTTATATTTTTAGAAAATAATTTCTTTTAAAAATTTATTTCTCGGACTTGGGACCTCGGAATTCGATTTTGGGCATATTCCCAAGTCCCATATTTTCCTACGGACCCTACGGGACCGTCAAATCACGGGTCCGGGTCCGTTTACCAAAAATATTGACCAAAGTCAACTTAATTCAAATTTCGAAGATAAAATTGCCAATTTCTTCAGTTTTTCCCATAAAGGCTTCTCGGCAACACGCCCGGGCTGCGCGCATAAATGGAGGTGAGATAGAAGGAGATTTTCACGACCTCGGAACACAAAATTACTAAAAATACACGGGATGACCTTTTGGGTCATCACAATCTCCACTTCTATAAGAAACGTTCGTCCTCGAACGGACATAGAAAGGTACCTGAATCGGCGAAAAGATGGGGATATCGGCTCTGTATATCGGAATCGGACTCCCAAGTAGCTGCCTCAACAGGCTGACCTCTCCACTAAACACGGACCGAAGGATAACTCTTCGATCTCAACTGACGAACCTGCCGGGCTAATATGGCTACCTGCTCCTCCTCATAAATCAAGTCATTTTCCAACTGGACACTACTGAAGTCTAGCACATGAGAGGGATCGACAAGATACTTCTGAAGCATAGATACATGAAACACCGGATACACGACTGATAAACTCGGTGGCAAAGCAAGTCTGTTGGCCACCTCTTCTACCCTCTCAAGAATCTCAAAGGGACCAATGTACCTAGGGCTCAACTTGCCCTTCTTTATGAACCTCATCACGCCCTTCATGGGCGACACCCAAAGCAATACCCAGTGTCCAACCATGAATGCCAAATCATGAACTCTGCGGTCTACATAACTCTTCTGCCTGAACTGAGCTGTATGGAGTCTATCCTGAATGATCTTCACCTTATCCAAGGCATCTTGTACTAACTCTGAACCCAATAACCTAGACTCCCTCGGATCGAACCACCCAACTGGAAACCGACACCGCCTACCATACAACGCCTCATAAGGAGCCATCTGAATGCTCGAATGATAGCTGTTGTTGTAGGCGAACTCAGCTAAAGACAAGAACTGGTCCCATGAACCTCCAAAATCAATGACACATGATCGTAACATATCCTCCAAGATCTGAATAGTATGCTCGGACTGTCCGTCCGTCTGAGGATGAAACGCCGTGCTCAACTCAATCCATGTGCCCAACTCATGCTGAAATACTTTCCAGAAATGCGAGGTAAACTGAGTACCTCGGTCAGAAATAATGAACACGGGCACACCATGCAGGTGAACAATCTCACTGATGTAGATATTTGCCAACCTCTCCGAAGAATACGAAACTGATACAGGAATGAAGTGTGCTGACTTGGTCAGCCTATCCACAATGACCCACACCGCATCAAACATCCTCTGAGTCCGTGGGAGTTCAACTACGAAATCCATGGTGATACGCTCCCACTTCCACTCGGGAATCTCAATCTGCTGCATCAAACCACCGGGTCTCTAGTCCTCGTGCTTAACTTGCTGACAACTCAAGCACCGAGCTACATATGCCACAATATCCTTCTTCATCCTCCGCCACCAATAATTCTGCCGCAAATCCTGATACATCTTTGCGGCGCCCGGATGAATGGAATACTGGGAACTATGGGCCTCCTGCAATATCAACTCATGAATCCCATCAACATCAGGTACACAAATACAACCCTGCATCCTCAAGACTCTGTCATCATCAACTGAAACCTTCTTGGCATCTCCGTGCCGAACCTTATCCCTAAGGACATATAAATGACGATCATCATACTGTCTGTTCCGAATACAATCAAACAATGAAGAACGGGCCACGGTATAAGCTAGAACACTGCCAGTCTAAGAAACATCCAATCTCATAAACCGATTGGCCAAAGCCTGAACATCTAAAGCAAGTGGTCTCTCCCCGACCGATATATAAGCAAGACTACCCATACTGAATGACTTTCGGTTCAAAGCATCGTCCACCACGTTGGCCTTCCCCGGATGATATAAGATAGTAATGTCATAGTCTTTCAACATCTCCAACCATCTTCTCTGATCATGTTCAACTCTTTCTACTTGAACAGATACTGCAAACTCTTATGATCCGTGAACACCTCACAAGACACACCGTACAAATAATGCCTCCAAATCTTCAACGCATGGACAATGGATGCCAACTCTAAATCATGAACTGGATAGTTCTTCTCATGAACCTTAGACTGACGTGAAGCATAAGCTATAACCTTGCCATCCTGCATCAACACTGCACCAAGTCCAACCCGTGAAGCATCACAATACACGGTATGTGGCCCTGAACCTGTGGGAAAAACTAACACCGGTGCCGTGGTCAAGGCTGTCTTGAGCTTTTGAAAGCTCGCCTCACACTCATCTGACCACCTGAAATGGGCACCCTTTTGAGTCAACCTGGTCATCGGGCTGAAATAGATGAAAATCCCTCCACAAATCGATGATAGTAACCAGCTAAGCCCAAGAAACTCCGAATCTCTGTAGCTGAGGTGGGTCTAGGCCAATCTCTGACTGCTGAAATCTTCTTGGGATCCACCTGAATACCCTCTGCTGATACAACATGGCCCAGAAATGCAACCGAACTCAACCAGAATTCACACTTCAAAAATTTGACATACAACTGACTGTCCTTCAGAGTCTGGAGGAAGACTCGAATGTGCTGTTCATGCTCCTCTCGGCGGCGAGAGTAAATCAAAATATCATCAATGAAAACAATCACGAATGAATCCAAATAGGGCATGAACACTTGGTTCATCAAATCCATTAAAGCAGCTGGGGAATTTGTCAACCCAAACAACATCACCAAGAACTCATAATGACCATACCGAGTGCGAAAAGCTATCTTAGGGACATTAGATGCCCTATTCCTCAACTGATGGTAGCCAGATCTCAAGTCAATCTTTGAAAACACTGTGGCACCCTGAAACTGGTCGAACGAATCATCAATCCTCGGCAAAGGATACTTACTCTTGATAGTAACCTTGTTCAACTACCGGTAGTCAATACACATCCTCATTGTGCCATCTTTCTTCTTAACGAACAACACTGGCGCACCCCAAGGAGAAACACTAGGCCTAATAAATCCTTTATCTAGCAAATTCTGTAACTGATCCTTCAACTCCTTCAGCTCTGGCAGGGCCATACGATATGGCAGGGTAGAAATGGGCTGAGTGCCCAGGGCCAACTCAATGCAAAATTAAATTTCCCTGTCGGGCGGCATACCCGGCAGGTCAGCAGGGAATATCTCTGGAAACTCACGAACAATGGGTACAGAATCCATAGGAGGAACCTCGGCACTAGAATCACGAACATAAGCCAAATAGGCCAAACAACCCTTCTCGACCATGCACCAAGCCTTCATATATGAGATAACTCTGTCGGAAGAATGACCAGGAGTCCCCCTCCACTCCAATCGGGGTACTCCCGATAAGGCCAAGGCCACAATCTTGGCATAACAGTCCAGAATAGCATGATAGGTAGATAACCAATCCATCCCCAAAATGACATCGAAATCAACCATATCAAGAAGTAAAAGATCTACATGGGTCTCCAGACCACCAATAACAACTATGCATGAACGGTAGACTCGGTCTACCATAATAGAATCACCCACCGGTGTAGATACATATACGGGAGTACTCAGGTAATCACAGGGCATAATCAGATAAGGGGAAAAATATGAGGACACGTAGGAAAATGTGGACCTTGGATCAAACAAAACCGAAGCATCTTTGCTGCAAACTGAAACCATACCTGTAATGACTGCATCAGAGGCCTCAGCCTCAGGTCTGGCGAGAATAGCATAGCATCAGGGCTGAGCCCCACCAATTTGAACATCCCTGGGTCGACCTACTGCGGGTTGATCTCTACCCCTCATAGCCTGTCCTCCACCTCTAACTGTCTGGCCTCCACCTTTGTCACCTCGACCTCCACCCCTAGCTGGCTGAGGGGGCGGGGGTGCACCTGGTGCGGGAATCATAGCACATGAACCCTGATGCTGAGAACCACCAGAAATTCAGGGGCAAAACCTGGAAATGTGTCCCATACCACCGCAAGTATAACAAGATCTCTGCTGCTGCGACTGTTGGCCCTGAGACTGTCCCGGTCGGCCAGAATAGCCACTCTGAAAGCTCTGAAGCGGCGGTTCACTGAAAGGAGCTGGTGGTGCACTGCAGGATACCTGAAGGGCTGACTGGAATGGCCTGGGAGGATGATCTCTGCCAAAAGAATCCCTGCCTCCATATGAGGCACCACTGAATCCAAAATGACGAGGCCTTTTGTCAAACCCCTGACCACTGCCCTGTGATAAGACCATTTCAATCTGCCTAGCCACATTGGCCGCCTCTTGAAATGAAATGTTAGTACCTGTCTCTGGCCATCTGTAGCCTAATCAGCTGAGTTAACCCCTCAATAAACCTCCTCACTCTCTCTCGATCAATGTGGAGTATCATGATAGCATGTCGGGCCAAAGTGATAAACCGGGTCTCATACTGGGTAACTGTTATAGAGCCCTACTGGAGACGCTCAAACTGCCTCCGAAGATCCTCTCTCTGGGTAACTGGTAGAAACTTCTCCAAGACCAACTTGGAGAACTGATCCCAAGACAAAGGCAAAGATACAGATGGCCTGGTAAAGCATTAATACCTCCACCAAATCTTTGCGGTACTAGAAAGACGGAATGTAGCAAAGTCCCCGTTGGTCTCCACAATCCCCATGTTCCGAAGAACCTCAGAGCAACTGTCTAAGAAATCCTGGGGGTCCTTTGATGGTGCACCAGTGAAAGTAGTAGGAAATAACTTGGTGAACCGATCCAATCTACATAAAGCATCAACATAAATAGCTGCTCCCTCAACTGCCTGTGCCACAATACCCGGCTGAGCTACTCCAACTGTCTGAGGTGCTGGAGTCTGGAACTGAGAAGCTAACTGCTCTGGTGTGCGGGTAGCAGGAGTCTGGGCCCCTCCCCCAACCTGAGAGACGGCTGGTGCTGTAGGAAGTAGACCGGCCTGATCCACGCTCTCTATAAGGCCCACTAAGAGGATCAGAGCGTCCTGAAGTACCGGGGTGGCAATGAACCCCTATGGGACCTGAGATGCTCCAACCGGAACCGTCTGAGTAGGAACCTCACCGGCAAAATCTACTTGTGGGTCCTCTACTGGGGCTTCTACTCTGGGATGTGCCCTACCCCTGCCTCGGCCTCTAGCACGGCCTCGTCCTCGACCCCTCGTAGGAGCTGCAACTGGAGGATCGGGCTGCTGATCGGTAGATGAGGAAGCACGCGTTCTCGCCATTTGCGAGAGAATAGAATAGAAACTCAATTAGCATTTAGAAGTCCAATCGCACGACAGAGAAGAATAGATGTGAAGTTATTCCTAACTTTGTAGCCTACAGGGGATAAGTACAGACGACTCCGTACCGATCCCTCAGACTCTACCAAGTTTGTCCGTGAATAGTGAGACCTAAACAACCTAGTACTCTGATACCAACTTGTCATGACCCGAAATTCGCACCGTCAGGACCGAAATAGCGTCTAACGTTGAACCCGCTAGATAAGCCAGCGTATTTAATTATATTTATTAAAACCTTTATTATTAAGTGAGAACAGGTAAGAATCGGCTTTTCCATGAATACAATCTTAAAAGTAAGAACAGATAAAAAGGAAATACATAACTAAATCCACAAACTAGCTAACCCAGATCTTTGGAATCACAATGTCACGGACTATCTACGATTAATACATATAAAAGGTCTAAAAGAAATAATACATCTGTTTTCTCAAGTACTAGAAACAGAAATAAAGGAAGGTGGAAGGGGACGCCAAGGCCTGCGGACGCCTGCAGAACTACCTCAGTGTCTCCGAGTGGACTGAAGGAAGCTGCCTAGCTCAATGTCCATTGGGTCCTGTACCGGGATCTGCACAACAAAAATTGTGTAGGTGTAGTATAAGTACAACCGACCCCATGTACTGAGTAAGTGTCGAGCCTAACCTCGGCGAAGTAGTGACGAGGCTAGGACACGACAAATAATAATCACCTGTGCAATTTAATAATATATAAGAGAAATAACGACTGAAGTAAGCAGTTAAGTATAAAAACGGGGGAAAAACATGCTGGGAAAAAGGGGAGTAACAATTACTGGAATAACGGAACAGGGCAACAGTTTATCTATCAAAATAACAACAGGAATTATCAACACAGAACAAACAAGTGCATGGCATCACCCTTCGTGTTTTTACTCCCATCCTCGCAATAAGTAAATAGAAAAGGCACGACATGTCCCCTCGTGCTAAAATATCATAAACATGGCACATAATGTTCCCTCGTGCTAAATATCACAAACATGGCACGGAATGTCCCCTCGTGCTAAAATATCATAAACATGGCACGGAATGTCCTCACGTGCTAAAATATCATAAACATGGTACGAAATGTCCCCTCGTGCTAAAATATCATAAACATGGCACGAAATATCCTCTCGTGCTAAAATATAATAAACAACAATCTGGCAAAGAAAATCAACAATAAGAACAATAACTCACAACATCCCGACAAGGGAACAACAACATAAATAATACCGTCCCGGCAAGGGACACGGCTATAACTAATCTCGCTCAAGTATGTAACTTAACAAAATATTCGTCAACCAAAAAAATACTCAACAATATTCACCACCAAGAACTTCCATCAATGAATAACTACCAAAGTGAAATTTAATCCATAACATAATGAATATCGATGAAAATCACATAATTCATAAAAACCGACTCACGGGCATGCTTTACAACAACGTATAGGTACTCGTCACCTAACCTATACGTTGAACATGCAATAAACACGTAGAAAATAAGACTCAACACCTATTCCCTCAAGCTAAGGTTAGGCCAAAAACTTACCTCGACTTCCATGATAAAAATCAAGCCTCAAGCACCACTTTTCCTTTTGAACCCGACTCCAAATCAATCGTATCTAGACATAATCGACTCAATAACATCAATAAATGTTACACAATTCAATTCCAATGCTTAAATATAGACTTTCTAACATTCTTCCCAAAAATCCAAAAAATGACCCCAGGCCCGCTTGGTCAAAACACGAGGTTCCGACCAAACCCCGATCACCCATTCACCCACGAGCCCAAATATATAATTTATTTTGAAATACGACCCCAAAACAAGGTCAAATTCCCAATTAATCAAAAAACCCTAACTCTACCCTAATCCCTAATTCACTGCCCTTAATCTCATATTATAGGCCTAGAAATCTAATGGGTGTTGATAAAAATAGAAGAGAATGAGTCTAAGATTACTTAACTATGAAGCTATGGTGGAGTTTCTCTTCAAAAATCGGCCAAGGAGGTGTGGAGAAGAAGAAGTTGTGAAAATGGGGTAAAATCTTGTAATGTATTCTGTTTTAGGGCAAAAATAATAGCTGGGCAAAAATGTCCTTCGCGTTCGCAGGCCCCTGGCTGCATTCGCGAAGGGTTGACTTGACTGACCTATGCGCTCGCGAGAGTGGGGCCGCGTTCGCACAGGGTTAAAGTTACCCAACCCCGAGGTCCCCTCTAAAGCTATGCGTTCGCGACCACCTAGGTGCGTTCGCATAGTTTCCCTTTTCCTACTCTCCATGATCGCGACTATGGGACCGCGTTCGCACTGAGTAAATAGCTACCCAACCCTAGGTCCCCTCTAAAGCTATGCGATCGCGACTGAAGGGGTGCGTTCGCGTAGAGCAAGGACCCTAAAGCTCCGCGTTCGCACCCAGCTCTTTGCGTTCGCGTAGAGAAAATTCCACCCCTCCCAAACTTGTGCTATGCATTCGCAGCCAATACTATGTGTTCGCGTAGCATAAAACACCAGACACCAGCAAATAGTTTTTACACCAGATTTTCAAGTTCAAAAATGCCCCAACACCTATCCGAAACACACCCGAGCCCTCGGGGCTCCAAACCAAATATGCACACAACCTCAAAAACATCCTACAGACTTATTCATGTGATCAAAGCGCTAAAATAACATCATAAACAACGAATTAAACCCCAAAATCAATGAAATTTTCTCAAACTTCTAAAACTTCAAAATTTGCATTTATGGTCTGAATCACGTCAAACGAATTCCGTTTCTTACCAAACTTTACAGATATGACACAAATATTATATCGAACCTGTACCGGGCTCCGGAACCAAGATACGGGCTCCATACCACAGGTTTCACATATAATTACACTTTCAAAAATCTCTTATATTTTTTTCAGAAAAAAATTTCTTTTAAAAATTCATTTCTCGGACTTGGGACCTCGGAATTCGATTCCGGGCATACGCCCAAGTCCCATATTTTCCTACGGACCCTCCGGGACCGTCAAATCACGGGTCCGGGTCCGTTTACCAAAAATGTTGACCAAAGACAACTTAATCCAAATTTCAAAGATAAAATTGCCAATTTCTTTAGTTTTTCCCATAAAGGCTTCCCGGCAACACGCTTGGATGCGCGCTAATCGAGGCGAGATATAAGGAGGTTTTCACGACCTCGAAACACAGAATTACTAAAAATACACGGAATGACCTTTTGGGTCATCACACTGGAATACATTGTCCAACATATTCCGAAATTAGAAACAGTGAAAAGAAAAGATAGAGAAGGAGAAAACAAGGGATGCGACAGCTACCTCGAAGTCTCCAAAGATTAGCTACACAAGGTACCAACACCCACTGTGTCCGGGAACACCTGAATCTGCACACGAAGTGCAGGGTGTAGCGTGAGTACAACCAACTCAGTAAATAATAATACTAAATAAAGAGTTGAAAGATAGTGAGGAGCTATACAGTAATGGTTCAAATTTTTCAAAAATTTTCAACATAAGAAAATAGACATGCTTCCAATTTAGGCCAAATCAGCTATCTCATATCAAATTCGAATAAAGCAGAATATAACATCTTTCAGAAAAACTTCAAAACAGTGATATATGCCAGCTAAGTGCAACAATAATGACATCAAGAGCATCCTCTCAGAGCAACAGTCACTACACCTTTCTCAATATCTCAGCACACGACACCTCAGCAATCGACACTCAACACTCGTACTCAATAGGTACTTACGCTCACTGGGGGGTGTACAGACTTCAGAGGGGCTCCATCAGCCCAAGGGCTATATCGTTGCGGTGTGCAACCCGATTTTGTCAATATATAAACAACCATAAGGCTCGTTGCGACGCGCAACCCGATCCACGCATATACAACTCTAAGGCTCGTTGTTACATGCAACCCGATCCACATATATACAATACCGAGGCTCGTTGCGGCGTGAAACCCGATCCATATATATACATATCTCTCACAGCTCGACACTCAGGTCCTAACTCAGTCACCAACTTCTCCAGTCTATCGGACTCTAAAAATCATGAAAATCAGCCCAAACAACAATAACATGATGTATCAACAAAGGATAATAGAGACTGAGGTATGATATAGAAGAAGAATCTGAGACTGTGTGCAAACAACCAATAACAGGTAATTCAACATGTACGCGGCCTCTATGGGATCCAACAATATCAACACATAACCTAAACATGACTTCTAAACCTAAAAAAATTTAGATAGGAACTTATCATCATTTCCCCCAATTTTCCACCCCAAATCACAAATTAAATGATGGAACCAAAGGCATAATCATGGAAATTGACCAAAATTAGATAGGAATCACTTACCCCAAACACCCACGCAAGAGTCTCTCCAAAAATCGCCTTCTACCGAGCTCCCAATTCAATTTTTTATCATGAGCTCAAAACCCTCGTTTTGAATCTTTTAAATCTGCCCAGTGATGCCTTCATCGCGAACATGACTTTATCCTCGTGTTCACGTAGAACAATCTAACTGCCCCTCAAATTAACCCTTCGCGAACGCGAAGCTTCGATGACCCCTCACTTCGCGAATGCGACAACCCCCAAGCGAATGCGTAGACCAATTGCACGGGGTACCCCAGCTGCCTCCTCTCTTCTTCGCGAACACGTCACCCCTCTCACGTTCGCAGTGCATCCACTTCCCAAACCTTTGCGAACTCGGGCCTCTCTTCGCGAACGCAAAGAACAATTACTCATCCGCCTCCAGGTACACTTCGCGAACGCATAAGAGGAAACCAATAAAATCACACCAACAGTCTTCAACCATCAAGCCAAGTCCAAAAATGATCTGTCACCCATACGAAACTCACCTGAGGACTCCGGGACCTCAACCAAACATACCATCAAGTCCTATAATATCATACGAACTTAGTCGAACTCTCAAACCACCTCAAATAAAATCAAAAAATGAATCACACATAGATTCACGCCTAATGAACTTTGAAACTTCCAATTTCTACAACCGACGCTGAAACCTATCAAATCACGTCCGATTGACCCCAAAGTTTGCACACAAGTCACAAATGACACCAAGGAACTACTCCAACTTCCGGAATTGGAATCTGACCCGGATATCAAATAGTCCACTCCCAGTTCCAAAAAAATCAACTTTCGCCATTTCAAGCCTTATTCCACTACGGACCTCCAAATCACAACCCAGACACGTTCCTAAGTCCCAAATCACCCAACGGAGCTAACGGAACCATCAAAATTCAAATCCGGGGTTGTTTACACATATGTCAATATCCGGTCAACTTTTTCAACTTAAGCTTCCCATTATGAGACTAAGTGTCTCAATTCATTCTGAAACCCAACCAACTACCCCGATAAGTCATAAAATAACAGTAAAGTAACATGTAGACAATAAATTTGCGTTGAGAAAATAAAATCAAGACCAAAAAATATTGCAACAATCGTAGTATATTATATTAGAGTGTTAAATCCTCTGATTCTTCTTTTCACTAGTAAATAAATTCAAGGGCCTTTGAGCTTGATCTTGAATCTATATTTGTTTCCACGAACGATGATCTTGAATTCAACTAACACGAACTTTGATTTGAACTCGTACTCGTCGGATCTTGATTTGTTCTTCGTTCTTGAGCTTGAACTTGATTTCTTGAACTTGAACCTGATTGCTTGAAACTTGTAGAGAACTTTGCGGCGTTTGATCCACGAGCTCTCTCTTGCTTCTTGTTATAACTTCTGGTGTCTTTTATGAGTTATTAAGACCTCTATATATAGTTGTGGAAGGGAGGAGTTGTGATAAGAATAAACTCTTTCCGGACAATCAAATTAAAGCGTGACATGGCCGCATTTGATTGGCCAGAACATGTCACTTGCACACGTGGCACGGTTTCACTGGCCTTTTGATTTGACTTGGCATGCCTTGTCATTTTGACACAGGGCATGATCTCATTGGCTCCTTTGTTTGACTTGGCGTGCCACGTCATTTGACACGTGTGCATCAATTTGGGCCTCTAGGAAGATGGAATTTTGGGCTTAACGAAGTGGGATCATCATTTGTAACCCAATTAAATGGGCTAGCCCAATGGATTAAGACTTATTTATTTAATTCATATATATTGGACTTTATATAATTAATTCAATTATATTAGCCCATAATATTTGATTGGACTAATATATTTAAAATATAGTCCATTATTTTATAGACTTAAATTCGATAAAATTTGAATGCTTACAAATGCCCCCTACTTCAAGACTTGTCAAAATTTAAACGTGTTTAACTTTAAAAGACAAGGACTGAAGTATCATAAAGATATGAAATCTGGACCTTGCATCAATTCCGAATTTAAACGGTAGCCAGACCAGTTACTCGTAAAATGCAACGTACTTGCGAACAAGGAATTCATACTTGAATAAGGACAAAAGCATAATAATTTCCACATTTCCAAAGATTGTCATATTATTAATTTTCTTCTCATTGTATTAATTCATTTTGATTCCATGTGTTGTAACGTGCCCAAGTAGTATTCCTATTTGTGAATACAATTGAATGAAAACTTATCTTACTTTAAGAAATTTACTGTCTCCAACTCTAACATGGCTACACAAATATATTTATTATAAGTTTTGGATTAGCCTCTTTATTTTCCAGTGAGATTCCTACTACCGGAGAGATTACTCTCAAAATGACCCGACTACTAGAGAGGCTACTTCAATAAGGCCCGATTACTGGAGAGATTATTCTCAATGTGGTCCGACTACCGGAGAGATTCCTCTCAATATGGCCCGACTATCGGAGATATTACTCTCAATGTGGCCCGACTACTGGAGAAATTACTCTCAAAATAACCCGACTACTGGAGATATTACTCTCAATATGGCCCGACTACCGAAGAGATTACTCTTAATGTGGCCCGACTACTATAGAGATTACTCTCGAAATGACCCGACTACCAGAGAGATTACTCTCAATGTGGCCCGACCATAGGAGGCCAACTTAAGGTGCAAAGGGACTCACATGTCCACCTTAATATTGGAAAGTTATAGTTTCCTTTTAAGGCCACGAAGAGGCCAACTTAAGGTACAAAGGGACTCATATGTCTACCTTAAGATTGAAAAATTATATATAAAACTTCAACTCGAAGGCGACATTGACTTGAACACTTGGAAAACTTTGAAGATTTAGAGGACTTTGCAGACTTCAACTCGAAGATTTGGAGGGCTTAAACAATTCAACTTTTAAGATCGGCAAATTTGAAGACTGAAACTTGAAGACCGAGAGACTTAAAGACTTCAACTTGGAGACTTGGAGGGTTTAAATATTTCAACTTTAAAACTAGCGAATTTGAAGACTGAAACTTGAAGACCGACGGACTTGAAGACTTCAACTTGGAGACTTGGAGGGCTTAAATATTTCAACTTGAAGAGCGGTAACGCGAAGACTTCAACTTGAAGACGGACAGACTTGAAGATTTCAACTTGGAGACTTCAACTTGAAGACCTACACACTTGAAGACTTCAACTTGGAGACTTCGAGGGCTTAAATATTTCAGCTTCTCTTTTGCTTTACATCGTCCGACTTTTATCTTAGTCACATAATTTTCAGCTTTACGCACTTGTAACGAAAGATTCATATCTATTCGTGGGAGAGTCCAAATAATGAACCGTTTAATTTCTAAAAAATTAGACTTCAATATATAAAACATATCCAAAACTAGAATCAATCACCTTCATAATCGACCCATATAATATCTTGAAACCAATTTCAGATTCCACCACGTAGAAAATTTCAGATCTGCACAGTCTCACTGAAAACTCATATCTTGGTGTAGGAAAATCGAAATTATGAACCGTTCAATTTCATGAAAACCAGACTTCAAAATCTAAGACATATCCAAAATTCGGAATCAAACACTTTGAGAATTATCCCAGATATTATTTTGAAGCTAACTTTAAATTCCGACACGTTGATAGTTTCAGATTTGCGCAGTTTCACAATTTTTTTTTATCTTGGTTTAGAAAATTCAAAATTATAAACTGTTTGATTTTCTGTAAAATAGACTTCAAGATCTATGAAAAATCTAAAATTTGGAATCAAACACTTTGAGAATTATCCCAGATATTATTTTGAAGCTAACTTTAAATTCCGACACGTTGATAGTTTCAGATTTGCGCAGTTTCACAATTTTTTTTTATCTTGGTGTAGAAAAGTCAAAATTATAAACTGTTTGATTTTCTGGAAAATAGACTTCAAGATCTATGAAAAATCTAAAATTTGGAATCAAACACTTTGAGAATCGTACCAGATATTATTTTGAATTTCACTTCAATTCCGATACATTGATAGTTTCAGATTCACGTAGTTTCACCAAAAAAGTTATATCTTGGTGTAGAAAAATCAAAATTAAGAACCGTTTAATTTTCTGGAAACTAGACTTCAAGATGTAAGACATATATAAAATTTGGAATCAAACACTTCTATAATCGTCCCAGATATTATTTTGAATCTAACTTTAAATTCTTTCACGTCGACGAATTTAGATTTGTATAACTTTACCAAAATATTTGTCTCTTGATGTAGGAATGTCGAAATCATGAACCGTTTGATCCATTGGAAACTTAACTTTCAAATATATAACATATCCAAAATAAAAAACTTAATGCCTTAAGGATAGTTTCAGATAATATTTTGAAGTCAACTTTGGTTCCTGATATGGCGACAATTTCAAATTAGCGCGACTTCACCAAAATATTTGTATCTTGGTGTGGGAGACTTGAGATTTTAAGAACTTTTTAATTGTCAAAAATTGAAATTCAAGAGCTTCATTCTCACCAAATATCTTGGGTCCAAGTCTCTCTGAATTTGAAATGTCATGAAGGCAGACTATAATAACTTGAAGGTTTGGCAAACGTGAAGGCATAACGGATCCCCGGACTTCACTGAAAATGTTTGGCAACCTCCAAAAAATATTAATATTTTCATTGAAGACACCAATTTACTATAGCGGCTTGCCTCCTTTAAATCAAATGGTATCCATAGTTTAACAGAAGAATGGTATCCCAGCTTGATTTTTAAATACTTATTGAATGAATTACAATCCATTGTACTTCATTTGGACAACGATTGGGGGATTAAGTATCTTTTGAACTTATGCGACTGAACTCAGAATGAGACTCTAACCTGCCTACGTTCCTCGGTGAAAGAGGATCAAGTCATACTGTAGTTCAGAACGGGTAGATTTTTCTTTTATTTTTATATATCCTAACTTTTGCCTAGGCCGCCTCTTTCGAGGTTTTCAACCTAGCGGACTTTGTTTTCCTTTTTTTTATGTCCTAACTTTTTCCTAGATCGCCTCTTTCGAGGTTTTCAACCTAGCGGACTTTTTTTTCCTTTTTTTATGTCCTAATTTTTTCCTAGGTCACCTCTTTCGAGGTTTTCAACCTAGAAGACTTTTTTTGTGTGGGTCATACACAATTTAGACTCATGCGGGCTAGGAGTATAGGAACATGCAGTTTAGGCTCATGCGTCAAGGAGCGTTGCAACTTCAAGGACAATACTTCTTCAAAAACTTGTCATTGATAGGGCCGATTCTCATGCCATCTGCATCAACCAGCTTGTAAGCCCCACTTGAATAAGCTTCTTGCACGACATATGACCCATCCCATTTTGAAGTGAACTTCCCTATAGGTTTATGGGAAGTAATAATGGGTCTTCTTACGGCAAGGACTTGATCTCCTACTTGAAAGGATCTCGGGCAAACTCTTTTATTGAAGGCGCGAGACAATCGAGCTTGTTAGCATTCAAGACTCTGTTGAGCTTCCAACTGCTTCTCATCAAGAGCCTCTAACTCTGCTAATCGAAGTCGAGCATTTTCTTCATCAGTTTTCCCTTATTAAATAGCAAGTCGTAATGACGGTATTTGATGCTCAAGTGGCAAGACGGCTTCGACTCCATAAATGAGTGAATACAGAGTCGCTTGTGTTGGCATGCAGTGAGTCGTCCTATATGCCATAGAGCTTCTTCCATACGGTCATTCCAATCTCGTTTGGATTTGGAGACGACTTTCTTCAGCAGGTTGCATAGAGTTTTGTTGACTGCCTCAGCTAGACCATTGGCGGCAACATTGTACATCGAAGAGTTACGTTGCTTGAAGCCAAAGAGATCACAAATCATTTTCATCAACCTATTGTCGAATGGCTTTCCATTATCCGTTGTTATGTAATGAGGAATTCCGAATCGATAGATTATATTTACTCGGATGAAACTTGCAACATTTTCCTTCTTTACCTCCTTAAGAGCAACAACTTCGGCCCATTTTGTGAAGTAGTCAGTTACATCCAAGATGAATAGGTGCCCTCCAGAGGAATTTGGCAGTGGTCCAACAACATCCAATCCCCAAGAGTCAAACGACCAGGATGCAACAGTCGGGTGCAACACTTCAGGAGGTTGATGAATAAAATTCGCATGGAATTGACAAGCCTTGCATCTTCGAGCGTAGTCCAATAAATCATTTAGCATCGTTGGCCAATAATATCCCATCCTTTTTATATGAAAGTGGAGCTTTGGTCCAGACTAGTGTGACCCACATACCCTAGAATGTGCCTCTTGCAAAGCTTGGAGTGCTTCTTCTTCCCCTAAGCATCGCAAGAGTACTCCCTCTAATGAACTTCTGTATAGAGTATCTTTGTAGTAAAGTAAGTGAGGTGCACGAAGACGAATTTCAGTCTTTCTCCTTGGATTTTCTGGAAGTATCCCATAACATAAGTAGTCAATAATGGGTTGTCTCCATTCTTCTCTCTCAACTTCAGAAACAACAACAAGATGCCTGAGTTCATTTTCTTCACCTTCAGCCTCATTTGGTGGCGGTACTACCCATTTTTGGCAGACGGTAACTTGCGCTTGATCAAGCAGGGCTAATGATGAAGCTAGGGCATCTAAATCATCAGCCTTCTTATTTTATTTCCTTGGCACATGCTGAATAGTCACATCACCGAGCCACCCCATTAACTTTTTAGCGTAATCATGATATGGGCGTAGTTCAGGATTCTTAACCTCGTAACTACCCAAAAGTTGATTGACCACTAAATGGGAGTCACCAAAGACTTGTAATTGCAATTGCTTCATATCAACGACGATTTCAAGCCCAAGTATTAAGGGTTGATACTCAGCAACATTGTTGAAACAGAGTTGTGTCAAGGTGAAGGAGTAAGGCAAGACTTCACCTTGGGGAGTGACAAATACTACGCCAGCACCAGCTCCCCCACGATGCACAACACCATCAAAGTACATTTCCATGGAGGTTGAACTTCAACGACCATTGCGTCCTCTTCAGGTAGTTTGTCAGTTAGCTCCCAGTCATCAGGTATCAGATGATCTGCCAAAAAGTATGACAATGCTTGTTCTTTTACAGCCTTTTGAGGGATGTGCAAAATCTCGAATTGTTGAAATTGGAGGTACCATCTCGCTAGTCGATCACTAAGAACAGGTTTTGACATCACGAACTTGATGGGATTTGCTTTGGAAACAAGATGGACAACATGAGCTTGAAAGTAGTGCTTCCAACTTTTGAATTAAGAAGACTAGCGTCAAACACAACTTTTCAATTGGCGAGTAATTCAGCTTGTTCGGTGTCATCATCCTACTCAAGTAGTAAAGAGAGTTTTCTTTCCCCTCATTATTTCTTGGGCCAACAATGCTCCAATAGACCTTTTTTGCGCCGCAATGTATAGTATCGATGGCTTTCCAGGTATAGGAGATGCTAAAAATGGAGGCTTCATCAAGTATCTTTTGATACTTTCAAAGGCACAAGCTTGGTCCCACTTGAAAGGAACACCCTTCTTCATGAGGCTACTGAATGGTTGGCACATCCCAGCTAGGTTTGAGATGAATCTCCTAAGGTATGCTAGCTAACCTTGTAGACTTTTTAATTTATGAATATCCCGAGGCTCAGGCATTTTCAAAATTGCATCTACCTTGGCTTGATCAATTTCGATCTCTCGAAGCCGGACAATGAAACCCACGAACTTTCCGGAGGTAACTCCAAAGGCGCATTTCAATGGATTCAACCTAAGTTGGTATCTCCGGAGCAACTCCAACACCATTCTCATGTCTTTTAAGTGGTCGCCCTTCTCTTTTGACTTTACCACCAAGTCATCAACATAGCGTTAGACATTCTTGTGGAGAAGATCATCAAAAATATTCTGCATAGCCCCTTGGTAAGTAGCACCAACATTCTTCAAGACAAAAGGCATTACCTTGTAGCAATAAATACCCTTTGGGGTACGGAACGCAGTAAGCTCTTCATCTTTTGATGCCATGCGAATTTGGTTATAGCCGAACGAACCGTCCATGAAAGACATTGCCTCGTAACTAGTAATAGCATCGATCATCAGCTCTGGAATAGGAAGCGGGAATTCATCTTTGGGACACGCATTGTTGAGATCCCTGAAGTCAACACATACTCGAATCTGGCCATTATTCTTCCTTACAGGGACAATACTTGAAACCCATGTTGGGTATTTAACTTCCCGAATAAATCCAGCTTCAATTAGTTTGTTAACTATAGTTTCAATCAAGGGAACAAGTACGACCTAAAGCGCCTTTGAGCTTGCTTAACAGGACGAGCGCCATTCTTGACCGCAAGGTGATGGACTGCCACTTTAGGGTCTAAGCTAGGAATTTCTTTGTAACTCCAAGAAAATACATCCCTAAACTCCTTGAGTAACTCAATATAAGTGTTTTCTTCATCAACTCCTAGTAAAGCACTTAGGTAGGTGGGTCTTGGTTCTTCATCAGTGCCAAGGTTAACTTCTTTTAAGGCATAAATCGTTGCCTTCACCCCTTCTTCGAGTTCCTGGGGAGCATCTTTTGCATCTTCATCTTCTTGAGGGTCCCCATCGTTGACGGATATGTGATAACATGGTGAAACATTCTCCAATTATGCACTATCCTCTATTGAAGATGGAACACCGTTCCCACCTTGTACAGTGACATGATACGAAGAACCCACACTCTCTTCGTCGATATCACGTCCTTTAGTGTAGACCACAGTGTATGGCTTCACCTTCAGTACTTTGTCACAAGAAATCATGACTTTTGTTTGTCGCTTCATTCTAGAAGGAACCAAACTTTGGAAATCTTTAGAGATCTTCTGAATTTTGTGCGGAGCGGGTGTTCTTGTATTTCGATAGTTTCTCTGGAAGTTATTCCCTTTCTTTAATGGACCCAATCTCTCAAATACGGAAGTTCTCATAGTTGATTTTCCAAGTCTGTCAAAGACGGAAGGCTTGTTAGAAGCGGCAGATTTGTCTTCTATAGTGATATAATTGCTACTCACCCTTCTTATTGAGATGCGCACTGGTGACGGTTGCTTGTATCCCAAACCTTCACGTGGTTTCCTCATTGCAACTTCTGATGGGAGCTTGCCTAACTTTGACAGCTCATTGGGATTGTATCCAGCTTTTGCAAATAGCTTGTAAGCGTTAGGATAAAGAACTTCATCTGTTAGCTTTGTAGGGAGTGCCACATTCTGGAAACGATTTTGGGCTACAAACCCTGCAAGCGGCTTCGAGGACGACTTTACTTCCTCAATTCGTTTTACCAGAAGAGTTAACTCCTTTAGCGTGTTGGTTTGGAGATTAGATGATTCGCCCTCGTCTTTATTCCTTTTAGGGAGATATTGGAGCTTAGGACTTACTTTCTTGCCATAAGATGCAATATCCCCTCTATGGGATTTATTCACGTTGTGTTGTACCTCCTCAGTAACAACTTTGTCTTTACCAATAGTCACCTCAGCTCTTTTAGTTGTGGGCTTGTCGTTTTTGCTTTTCATGCCATCATTAACTTTTAGCTCCTTGACAATGTGGTTCTTCAAGTAGAACTTTGCATCAGCGAAGTGTGACTCTGCCTCGGTGAATGGCGCATCATCGGCAACTATCGTCTTCTCGCTTCACCTCGTAGTATTTTAAACATTGATGGTAGGTAGACGAAACTACTTTATTCTCATGTATCCAAGGACTTCCAAGCAAGACATTGTATGAAGTCTTCGCGTTGATCACATGCATCCATGCACTTGATTGCATATCTTCAATCGTGATTCCCAGCCTGATCGCGCCTATGGATCTTTGCCCCCCTTGGTTGAATCCTTGGATCATCACACGACTCTCTGAGAGTTCGTTCATAGGAATACCAAGTTCTTTCACAGCGTGAATTGGAAAAATGTTCACTGAGGATCCTCCATCAACGAAAATTTGATTTACCCTTTCATCACGCATATAGCCAACCAGGTACAATGGGCGGTTATGAGGAGTGTCACCTAGCAGAAGATCGTCATTTGTGAACATGACTTTTTCCTCAAGCATTAACTTCTTGAGGGGTGGACTCGATAAGCTTTTCCAAAGATGGTGCCAACGGTAGATCATCACTCTTTTCTTTCCCTTCGTCAGTATTGCAACAAGAGGCTTCAATACTATCACGGGAAATATTCATGCAGAACTAACATGGCAAGAAATCCTCCAAGGTCACTGGATGTCGTGGCTTTTGAGGGTAGTGCACCTCCACTTTTGCTTTCTTTACATGCTTAACTGGATTCAATCTCCTAGGTATTTTCACCATTATTTTCCTTGTTGGTTGTTCCATCGATCCTTTTCGTGGGCTCCTTTTGTGGCGCCTACGACGAGTCACCAAACGTCCAACTTTCATCATCCTCAAGTTGATTGACTTTAGCTTTGTTGTTATCCAGTAATTCGTCATGTTTGATTTCTTTTAAACTACATAGCTCATCTAGACTGAATGAGCCAAAGGTGATAGAGACTTGGTTCGTACTTGCCTTCTCATCTTCAAGCACGATCTTCTTTTCACGATCCAAGTCCATAACTTTGTCCTTGAAGACAAAGCACTTCTCCAGAGGGTGTCTTACAAGTCAGTGATATTTGCAGTAATTTGGGTCATTTGTTTTCCCAGATTCATTTGGTCGCTTCATCTCTGGAACCGCAATGGGATTTAACTCGAGGAGTTCTTCAAAAATAGCTGGCACATCAGAATCCAGAAATGGGTACTCTTTCTCTTGCATTTCTTTCAGAGTCAACTTTCCACTTGGCCTATCTTGAAACGAAGTGGATTTCACACTCTGCTTCTTTCTCACCTTCGTCGTAAACTTCACAGGTGATGTGTTGACATTCATAGCTTCTTTATTTTCAGATCTTGGTACAAACTTGCTCCATTTTCTGACTTCTTACTTGTCGTTCCCTTTGCGAAGTTCATAGACGAGCAACCTTTCATTTCCAGCGGAGGCCATGCTCAACTCCATGTCATGGGCACGAGTTGCAAGTTCTTCAAATGTGCTAGGCTTGATACACTGCAAGATGTAGTGCAATACCAGATGCATACCTTGGACACATCTCTATGCCAGAAGCTTCACTAAGCCTTTCTTTACAGTCGAGGCTTGCATTCCTCCAACGATTGATAAAGTCGATAACTGGTTCACTCTTCCGTTGACGAGTATTTGTGAGTTACATCATACTCACAGTACGTCTCATGCTATAAAAGCGATTGAGGAATTCCTGCTCTAGCTGATCCCAACTATCAACAGATCCAGCCTCGAGGTCCGTGTACCAATCAAAAGAATTTCCTTTTAATAAGCGGACAAACTGTTTGATGAGGTAATCTCCATAAGTCCCAGCATTGTTGCATGTCTCAACGAAGTGCGCCACATGTTGCTATGGATTGCCTTTGCCATCAAACTGTTGAAATTTTGGTGGTTGATATCCAACAGATATCTTCAACATATTGATCCTTGAAGTGTATGGATTTGCGTAGGTAAAAGAAGACTTGGAAGCAACTTCATAATTGTTTTTTATAGTCCCTTCAATGAACTCCTTTAATTGATTGATTGTAATCATCCCTTCCGAAGAGACTGGAATTTCTCTAGTGGATGCAACTTGTCGTGGGGGAGGATCAATTTCTTGAACTTCTGGGAGTTTGCCAGGTGCATGGGTGGATTCTTCTTCCATCAAGATTCCCACCATGTCTGTTAGCTTGTCGATTCTAGCATCTTGATTTTGCACGCACTTGGTCAAGCCATCGATTGCTTCAGTCAAGTTTGCCAACTGCTCCTCCACAGATGAAGTGTTTGTCACCATGGCTTGCATGATTGTTGTGGACGATGGAGAGTAGCACGGATTTTCACGCAGATTGATCCTTGATTGGCTCACGCTATGTGGTGTAAGTGGGGAGTATCCATCACTTGAAGAATCATCATATTCTTTCATAGCAGAGTGCTTGGATCCGTAGAGGTCAAGCAGAGCAAGAGTTTTCTTGATCTTTTCAGCAACATCGGTTCCTCCTTCGGGTGCGTTTGTGGAAGATATTTCTCCTTTTGAGGATGAAGGTCCCAAAACAAGGGTAGATGCGGACGACACTTGGTGTGATTGTTGTCCTAACGAGCTTGCTTTTCTCCTCGTAACTGGTCCAAATCTTCCAAAGGTAACTTCGAGTATGTTTTCCACATCAGCATAGAACCTGGAATTAGCGGCATTGGTGGAAGTTGAACTGGAGATGATTTTCTTTGAATCCATTTCGATGTTCTTAAACTTTCATGATTGAAACGTTGAGATGATAGGTAGAGATTGTCCCACTGGGCGTGCCATAATTTATAGACAATAAATTTGTGTCGAGAAAATAAAATCAAGTCCGAAAAATATTGCAACAATCGTAGTATTTTATATCAAATATTTGAGTGTTACAATCTCTATGAATCCTATGATTCTTTTTTTTTCACTAGTAAATAAATTCAAAGGCCTTTGAGCTTTATCTTGAATCTATATTTGTTTTCACGAACTATGATCTTGAATTCAACTAGCACGAACTTTGATTTAAACTCGTACTCCTTGAATCTTGATTTGTTGTTCGTTCTTGAGCTTGAACTTGATTTGTTCTTCGTTCTTGAGATTGAACTTAATTTCTTGAACTTGAACTTGATTGCTTGAAGCTTGAAACTTGTAGAGAAATTTGTGGCGTTTGATCCACGAGCTCTCTCTTGCTTCTTGTTACAACTTCTGGTATCTTTTCTGAGTTATTAAGACCCCTATTTATAGTTGTGGAAGGGAGGAGTTGTGATAAGAACAAACTCTTTCCGGCCAATCAAATTGAAGTGTGACATGACCGTATTTGATTGGTCAGCACATGTCACTTGCACACGCGGTGTGGTTTCACTGGCCTTTTGATTTGACTTGGCATGCCTTGTCATTTTGACACATGGCATGATCTCATTGGCTCCTTTGTTTGACTTGGCGTGCCACATCATTTGACACATGGGCATCAAATTGGGACTCTAGGAAGATGGAAATTTGGGCTTATGAAGTGGGCTCATCATTTATAACCCAATTAAATGGGCTAGCCCAATAAATTAAGACTGATTTATTTAATCCATATATATTAGGGGCTTTTGCATCTATTCTCGCTTTTTGGGTCACGTTTTAACTTATACCCATTTTGCAAAAAAAAAAAAAAATTACAAGCATACCCACTTTTCGCATAACTTCAGGCATATGGGCCTGAAGTAGCAAAGGCAATCACACAAAACTTCAGCATTCTAGGCTTTTTCAAAAACTTCAGCAGAAGTGCTGAAGTTATTTAGTTCATTTGTTAAAACTTCAGCACTAAATAAGCTGAGCTTTTGTCCTGGATTAATTAGTTTTGTCATAAAGTTTTTTCAAAAACTTCAGCAAAAGTGCTGAAGTTATTTAGTTCATTTGTAAAAATTTCAGCACTAAATAAGCTGAAGTTTTGTCCTGGATTAATTAGTTTTGTCATAAAGCTTTATGAAAAACTTCAGCAGAAGATGATGAAGTTATTTAGTTCGTTTGTAAAAACTTCAGCACTAAATAACCTGAAGTTTTGTCCTGAATTCATTAGTTTTGTCATAAAGCTTTTTCAAAAACTTCAGCAGAAGATGCTGAAGTTATTTAGTTCATTTGTAAAAATTTCAGCACTAAATAAGGTGAAGTTTAGTTTTGCAATAAAACTTTTTCAATAACTTCAGCAGAAGATGCTGAAGTTATTTAGTTCATTTGTAAAAATTTCAGCACTAAACAAACTAAAGTTTTGCACAGGTATCAGGAAGGCGGTGCCTGAAGTTGTAAAAATTAGGGTATAGGTTAAACAATTTTAAAAATATGGATATAGGTTACGCGCAATTTTTACTATATATTAGACTTTATATAATTAATTCAATTATATTAGCCCATAATATTTGGTTGGACTAATATATTTAAAATATAGTCCATATTATTTTATAAATTTAAATTCGATAAAATTTAAATGCTTACACACCAAATGAGCAGAAAATAAGGTAACGAAGCTATAACTCGTGAAACGACCGATCAAATCTTTACATATAAACAAAATATGAATTAAATTCTAAATTTAGCAAGTGAATACAAACAAAATAAAAATGCAGGACCACACAAAAAGCTACCCAAGGTGGAAACATTTATTAGTATAAAGTTCAAGATGTGCCCATAAGTACATGAAAACACAAAATAGGAACACACTTTTGGCCCATTCAATTCAAACATTTGCTGTTAGCAAATCATATTATACTTTCCTTTGTTATTAACGACATTCCAAACATAAAATGGGTTGACTCCACGTCTCTAAATGTTCGAGAAATGGATCTCATTTGTTTGTAATTAATAGAATGTCTGAGTCGTAATCATTCAAATTCTAGATATGAAGTGTATTTATTTTTAACGTTTAAATCTTAATTATTAAATGTGTTTGTATTTTTACTTCATAATCACTTAATGGGTCTGAATACGTATATATGATTAAGATCTAAAACAGAAACTTAATTTCATTAAGATGCTATCATTCACATTTATTATTAATTGTTATTATTACCTACCAGTATCAACTACCACCATACCACTTACCACCACCATACTCAACCACCACCACCGCTATCATTCTCAATCATAGCCGCCACCAATATCGACTACCACCACCCACCTTTCCCATCACCCCCACCACCATCATCCACCTCAACTACCACAACTAACCACCCTATCACCATCAACAACTACAGCTGGCACTTCCCATCATTATAAACTACCATCATCCACCACCACCTTTCTCAATCACAACTACCACCATCACCTGCCATTATTAACTATCACCGCTCACCACCACCATCCTCAATAATAATCGCCACCAGTACCAATCACTGCTAGCTACTACGTACCCTTAACCACTACCACCAGCTAAAATTATCACCAAATACCGCGTCTAGTCGGCATTCGCAAGCACCAGCGTCATCACCACTAACAACTACCATATTTTAAAAAATTATATATTTTATTGATAGAATATACGATTAATTAGTAGTTTATTTGAATTTTATGTTTATTAATTTTCAAATAAAGATAAATTTTATGCAGATGTAAAAAATTAAACAGTCTTAATCATTTAGAATTCAAATTTTTATATATTTAAATGTGTATTCAGATTCAAATATCTTAATCTAACATCTTGATATACATAGGTATATTAAGTTTCAAACATATCTTAAAAAGAAAAACAAATGAGGCCAAAATTTACCCCAAGGCGGGCTAAATCATTAGCTACGGATCTGTAAATGTTATATTTGTATTCAAAATCTATTAAATATGTAAAAAATATTTATTGCAAACCCAATAACTAAACCGATAAATAGGTACGGTTGCAAGTTACGTTCATAATCCATAAATATTAAATTCTTGATCCGCCTTTATTTATCTCTAGACTTTTGATTATAACTTAAATTACTCTCATATTGGAGCTCCGTTAGGGATCATGGGCAAAAACAAAACTTTTTCCTATTGACGACGATGTTAGGTACTAAAAGGGGTATTTATACAAATATACAGACGAATTAGAAATAGAGGACCACAAATAAAGCAGCCAAAGGGGAAAATTAAATTCTATAAAGTTGAAGAGGCGGCCAGAAGTAGATGGAAACTATAATAAGAGCTACTGCTAGTATGGGAGCGTATAATGCAATTAATAATGTTCTTTTTGAATGAATTGAATGGCATAAAAATTGGAAAAGGAGTAAATGGTGGTACAAGGAACAATACAACGTGGGAGATGGAGCCCCGTGAACAGAAAACTCGACGGTGGTCAAGCCACGACTTCTCTTCAACCTTTAGAGCAACTTACTGCGTGGAATCCTCAACCACCATACATAGAGTATTAGTAGAGGTGGATTCAGAATTTGACCGTAGCGGGAGCACCATAATATTTAATATAAATTTATCAATATCCATAAAGATTGGTACGGGATTTATATGCTAATATATTTGACACTTTAATTTCTTAAAGACATTTACAATTACACATGAATTTTGTCGACGTTTTTGGGAGCCGGTAACCTCTACGTATAGTGTGTGTTCGCCTCTAAGTATTAGGTATGGGTTCGACTCGAGATTTTATAAATACTCACTTATGGGATTACATTAGTTTCGACTCAATCCCCTACTGTACTTCTTTTTTATAATTGCTTTGATTGTGCTTTATTTGAGTTGAGGGTCTATCGCAAATTGCCTCTCTTTCTTCACAAAGGTAGAGGTAAGGTTGTGTACACACTACCCTCCCAGATTATGAGCTCGTTTGGACATAATTTTTTTTTCTATTTTCCAAGAAAATATACTTTTTTCGAATTCAACGTCTGTTCGTAAATTTTTTAATTTTCACTTGAAGATGCATTCTGATAATTTTCGAAAATTTGAAATTCCAAAAAGCCGTTTTTCAAAATTTTCACTCAAATCACTCACAAAACCTCAAAAACAATCCAAACTGAAATTTATGTCCAAACATAACTCTAAATTTCAAATACCATTTTCACTTGAAGATGCATTCTGATAATTTTCGAAAATTTGAAACTCCAAAAAGCTGTTTTTCAAAATTTTCACTCAAATCACTCAAAAACCTCAAAAACAATCCAAACTGAAATTTATGTTCAAGCAGAACTCTAAATTTCAAATACCATTTTCATTTGAAAATTTTTATCGTTATTTTTTTGGAATTTTACTATTCTTATGTCCATACGCATGCTATATGTACTCGTAGGATTATACTTGATTTTTTGTTGTTTGTAGTAAAAAATTTATTCGATTATATATAAATATTTAATTACAAATCTAGAAATTATTGTCCATGAACAAATCTAGGTATACGCAAGGTTAAATATCCTTCGGTGAAAGTCCTAACAACACCAATTCTATAACAAATTTAAAATTTATAAACTTTTAAATCTTTTAACTCCAATCTCTGATGCAAATAAAAGTTCGAAGTGTACCTTTTTCCTTTTCATCGTCAGTCTTCACACTACCAAACAAAGGAATTACAATACAATGACTATACGAGTGACATGCATGCAGAATCTTAGGTCAACCTTTGCCACGTTCTGTTCACACTAGTGTTACATAAACTAGTTTTAACACTCCATTCACTGTATTTTTAAACTTACAAACAATTATAAATATATATATTTTAGGATACCACTATTCATTATCAAAAAAAATTACACGTGTTTGATCTCAGATAAGATACGAATTCTACCTTTTCCACATCCTCGTCAATCTTCGAACTTCCAAATTAAAGAAAGGAATTACTATAATATGTAAAATGCCTCTACGAGTGACATGCATGCAATATCTGAGTTTAATTTTTATATTTGTAAAATCTAAAGTTGGGGTTCTTCGAGTTTCAGAGACTAGAAATTCTCCCAAAAGTATTCATATTCAAGAAGTCATGGATTATATGAATATTCATTTCGTACGTTATTAACTCGATTTTTCTCTATATTAAATATAGATTGGTCGGATAATTTGTCCGTTTTGATATTACTTCGACCCCTTATATTTGACCTGACCCGTCCGTTTATCATCCTACTTTAACAAAATATCGATTGGAGCAACTAGAATTTCTTTTTTTATATAAAGTTTCCCTGACAAAGGTCCAGGTGTTGTGTTGGATCAATGAGCAACTAGAGTGAGCAACTAGAGTTTCTAGATTCAAGTATATCACCACTATTCATTATTATCAAAAGATTTACACGAGAGTTCACGTTAGGTGCGTGTAAACATAAAACAAATAAAGAAATAAATTATATATGTCACTTTTCTATCAATTTATATACTTTAAGACGATGCTATCACAGTGCTGTCTTTAACTTTTTACTAATACTTCAATGTACATATAAAAGATTAGTAAATGTTCCTATTGCTATGTTATACCCGTCTCACTCGGTTATGTTAAGATAAATGAACAATTCATGTGGCATATGTCCAAAAATAAACACCATAAAAATGGTAAAGCTGAGGTAGGTGGTGTCGTAACGCCGAAATCAGAATTTCAAAGAACTCTAAAAACGAATATTTCAAAATCTAATAATTTGAATCTAATTTTATCGTGTATATATTTAATGAATTTCTTAATAAAAAATACTAGTTGAACAAGTGTTACGGAGTTTGACCGAACTCGTATCTGGACTTCTATCTCCGGCCCTACCCTAGGTGGTGGGGTTAGTAACTAGCTACTTGGGTTGTCTCTCGGTCTATTTATTGGAATTCATTTTTGGGGCTCATTACACTGTACTCTCCACTTGCATGCCATTTGAAATATCGAGGGCAGGGCAGTTCCCCTACTGAGCAAATTAAAGTGTGTTCATACAAAAAATGGGAAGAACACCTTGTTGTGAGAAAGTGGGACTCAAGAGAGGCAGGTGGACTGAAGAAGAAGATGATATCCTCACTAAATATATTCAGGCTAATGGCGAAGGATCTTGGAGATCACTACCCAAAAATGCTGGTACGTACATTTCTTAAATGTTAAATGTCCTGTTAAACTACAATATATTACGAGCTACATTCATTTTATGTCGTGATCAAGTGTCTGATCATTTCATCAAAAAGCTTAATTTTAACTAATTGTAATTTTTTAATTCTTTGAAGGTTTACTGAGATGTGGAAAGAGTTGCCGACTGAGATGGATTAATTATTTGAAAACTGATTTAAAGAGAGGTAACATAACTGCTGCTGAAGAAGCTATAATTATCAAGTTACGCGCAACTTTGGGTAACAGGTGTGTTCTGTCATTGATAATTATTTTTTTACAATTCATGTTTGTCTTCCCTCCATTAATTTTAATACAAGAGGTAGAATTCAGTAATTTGCTTAAAATTATACTTTTAATTATTGAGGAAATATACTCAGTAATTATGTATATTCGAAATATGTATATATACATCTTTGGATGTAGAATTTAATTATTTGAACTTAAATTAATAATTTAATTATTATCCCTTAAAGACGTCATTTTTAAATTATATAAGTAAACTTTACTTTCTTTAATATCTATATTATAGCAGTCGTGATATCCGTGTCGGTTTAAAATAAAAGGTGGTAGCAGTGGCCACTAAAAGTGGAAAAAGACTTTAATTTTGTACGTAGGTAGGTGCAAATAGCGGTGGTTAAGGGGCGGGGTGCTTAATAGTACTGAAAAAGAAAGCTTGCTACGTAAAGAGAAAAGAACAAGTGTAGTTAGTTGAGATGGAGCACCACAGACGGATCTAAAATTTAAGTTTGATAGATTTAATTTTTAATATTATTTAGCATTGTACGCATTGCATGTTTAAATTATGGGATCAAAACTAATACTTTTTGTAATTTTTGTGAATTTTTGTACATAAATTTATGCTCCGAGTCGAAATTATTCGGTTTGGACAAACTCGATACTATCCTTCTCTGACTACGTATAACCATGAATTTAATTATATATATACACCGACTATGTAATTAACTTTTACATTAACAAATTGTCTCACTTTTTACTTTGGTAAATAGATTGTCGTTGTTATTATGATCAATATTGTGTACTTATTTCTAAGATTTACTTGACAGAATAAAAAATCGTTTACACTTAAACTAATTCCTTTGCTAATTTCTTTGGTATATTTTAGCAATAACATACTAATTAAATTGTTCAATCTATTTTGCAGGTGGTCTCTAATAGCAGAATATTTACCAGGTAGAACAGACAATGAAATAAAAAACTATTGGAATTCTCGTTTGAGCAGAAAAGTGGAAAGCTTATGGATTCCAAGTGATGAAAAGTTGCCACAAGCTGTTGTAGAATTAGCCAAAAAAGGAACACAACAACTAAACAAGCAAAGACGCAAGCGAACAAGTCCATCATCAAAGTCTATTGCTTCAAATTTATCGAAACCTCATGATTTAGTGACGGAGCCAGAATTTTTATCAGATGAGACTATAATTCCTATGCCCTCAACGCCAAATATAGAGAAAGAAGCCTTATCTAGCACGATAAATATTACTACTAGCTCACTGCAAGAATATGGGAATAATATTATAGCTAGTGGCAATAATGCCATAGAGCTAGATAATGATCAAATGCAGTGGCATGATGATATCGTGTTGATGGACGAGAATGAAGAGCTAGGGCAAGATTTCATATTCAGTTGTTTATGGAACGGTGAAGGAGAAAATCTTGAAATAGTCGAAAATAATAATAACAATAACAATAACAATAATAATGAAATACTATTAAGTGAAGGTGGACATGAGAAAGTTACAATTAGTGATGAAACAAAAACATTAATGGGGGATTGGGAATATTTATGGGCAAGTGAAGAAGCAGAGCAAGAGAACAACATGTCAAATAATAATTATGTTTCATCTTGGCCGTTGTGGGATAGTAATGACACTGTAGGGCTGCAACAAAACTGCAGGAATGAAGCAACGGTAGAAATTGATCCCATGCAGTGTGAAGATCATCAGCATAGTGACTTTGTAGCTTGGCTTTTGTCTTAATTAGGAACTACCCAATTCTGTTGTAATGAATTTGTTTTCTGGCTTTTTACTACATTATGTATATATACGAGCAAAAAATAGTGTGCGTGTGTATATGTACTTCATAATAATAACATGACATCTATCTTCATCATACTCTTTTATTACCCCACAATGGTTAAACATGTGTATTATGTTAGTAAATTTTGTTCAAAATAAGAAAAATAAAAAAGCACAACTTAGAATAACAAATGCAATAATATTTCGATTTCACAATTTTCTTGGATGTCCTTAAGGTTATTAATCCCCTTAGTATTGCCTAAGGTATTTGGATTGATTCCTCCAGGATAGACCGGAAAAACTATTATGTAATAGTGATACTTCAAATTACAGAGCGAACTCAAATGGCGGAGCAGATCACAACTAACACTTATATGTGTTTTGAAAATATAGTCAAGCCTCTAATTTTATGGCGGAATGACAACGGGCACCGGGGAGGGAGGG